>PYFS01003964.1:0-98643 GCA_003671545.1 Ophiognomonia clavigignenti-juglandacearum | reverse complement strand
ATAATAATAATAATAATAATAATAATAATAATAATAATAATAATAATAATAATAATAATAATAATAATAATAATAATGATAATAATAATAATGATAATAATAATGATAATGATAATAATAATGATAATAATAATAATAATAATAATAATAATAATGATAATAATAATAATAATAATAATAATGATAATGATAATAATGATGATGATGATAATAATGATGATAATGATAATGATAATAATAATGATAATGATAATAATAATGATGATGATGATAATAATGATGATGATAATGATGATAATAATAATAATAATGATAATAATAATGATAATAATGATAATAATAATGATGATAATGATGATAATAATGATAATAATAATAATGATAATAATAATAATAATAATAAATTTCTAATATTGAATATCTAGTATCTATTTACTCTTAAGTTATTAAAGTTTGAATATCTAAATAACACCGGTTTCATTAATTTTCGGTAATTGTAATAGGCTGAGCTATACTCAGCTTTAGCTAGGGCTCGGTCAGGGTCCAGACAGGGTCTATATATAATCCGTATATATATCTAAACGATACCGCCCCTTCTCTATAGTTCTCTTTCTTTTAGCTCTTTATTTAAAGTTATATTGCAGATTTCGGCCAGTTCTTTTACGGACGCCCCCGGGCTTATTATAGAGGATTCGGGAGCTTATTATAAATATTGATATCACTATAACGGAGAGGTTTAGCGACGCCGGCCAAGCGCCTCACTAATCGATAACGAAATATCGTAATAATCCTAGATAGCCGGATGATATCTGCGATATAGATACGCGCTTCTTTTTCGACCTGATTATTAAAGACGGGCCCTAATTTAGCTATTAATAAAAATATATAATAAGTACCCCTTTTATAACAGGCTTTCTTTTAAAACCTTTAATATAAAAATCGTTTTCTTTAAGTTTTTTTCGCGCTAGCTTAAGCCAAAAGTAATTCTTACCGCTGATTTCGGGTAGCGTAATATACTAACTTTTTAGGCCTTATTATATTAAATCTATAATGGTAAAGCATTTTAGCTATAAATCTTTCCCCTGAGCCCAAAAAAGGGCTTTCTAACCATTCTAAGCGCCGAACTAATTATATTATTAGTAGTTCAACGCTTTTTCTTTACCTCCGCCCCCGCCTTAGCCTTAGTTTTAATAAGCTTAAATAATTATTAAAGCGGTATTAAGGGTTTCTATTTCCAACTTTGAAATATGGGCTTTTTAGGATAAATAAAAGAAAGTTTCGAGTATATATATATAAAAAGAATCATCAAAGTATAAACGTTTCGTTTAATTAAAAGCTCGTATTATTAAAATATCTTTACTATAAGCTCGTTATAAATTTGTAAATATACGGCCTAAATTTAATAACGACCGGTATATTTTCCTAATCCAAATTAAAACGATATAGTATATTATTAAAGCGGATAAGACTTTTATTAAAAATTATTATAATATATAAATATAATGATAACATTTATTAAATAAAGAAATTTAAGTTTAGATCGCGATCTTTTCTAAAAAAGGCGGATATTACGGGATATTAAATATAAACGATTTCTTTCGATATTTAAACAAAATTCAGTCGGATTTATATAGATCCGCGGCTATATTAGTCGAACTGGAATTGATAATTATAGCGAATAGCGAAATCTTTATTTTTTCTAGTTCGATTCGAGGTTTTCTTTGGCGCGGTAAGTAATTTATATTAATTAAATAAAATATATATTAATTATTTTCGAAAACGATTATCGAACCGGACTAAAGATAAAGTTATTATAGCTAAAGTCTGTAAAATTATATATATATCCGCGATAGCGGATTACCGTATTTTAGCTTAAAAGCTCAAAATTTGAGATATAAAACGAATTATCGTTTTTCGGCTTATATATACTTAAGTCTTGCCTTTAATCCGATAGCGCCCTTATATATAAATTAAAATACTATTATAATTAGAATCAATATAACCTCGTTTTTAATTTTGTATAAAGATAATTAAAAAAGGGGTAAAGGCGTAGGTTAAGGTTGTAAAAACTGAGCTCGCTTAATTTTAATCCTAAATTAATCTTTAGTTATATAAATATTTCATAATAATCGTTCGGCTATAACTAGCGATACTTATGCCCGGGCTTGTTAGGTTTTCTAATAAATCTATAATAAGCGATGTATATATAGAGATTATCTTTATTATGGTAATAATAATTATTTTATCCAGGATTGCTTATAAAACGCTGCCGAGCGGCTTATTACCGCTATAGCCGCTATAAAAGCTAATATGATTACAAAACGAAAGACGAATAATAGTTCGGAAAATGATTAACTTTTACATTTAATTTTGTATAAAAACCTTAAAACTTCACTTTATATATATATGAATTGAAATAACAAAATAAAAAATATTATAGATTTACTATTATCTATAATCCCCGTTTTTATTAATTGTATTTATTTTATTAATGTATAAATAAATAATAGAGACGAATATTATATTATTATTAACAAACGGGTAATGTAGAAATTGAAATTAAAATATATACGATTTACGACGCTTTAAAACATTAACGGCATTTTAAAAATTGTCAAATATCGATACATTATACATATATTCTAATTCGGATTAAATATAAACGATTATCAAATATAGATTCACGCTTATACTACATTTATTTTAAATAAAGATATAATCTTAAAATTATCGTAGATAAAATGTTGAAAAGATCATTAAATACAAATAAAGGATTATTATAAATCGGCGTAATTAAAGAATTTAAAATTAAAAAGCGTTCGGCCTCCTTAATATTCAGGATTAATGAATTACCTAATTTATAGCTATAATAATACAGTAAGAAGAAGAAATCGGGATATGATAACCAATTTTATCGATATTAATTTATAAAAAATTATAATTATTTTGTAAATTATAATTTTATAAAGAATAAAATCGGATTTATTAGAAAATCTTTCGCTAAAATATATAGTTTTTTATAACTTCTTAAATAAAAACAAAATTTCCGATTTTTCTTTATTCTAAAGAGTTTTCGACCACTATATCCGATTAAAAGAAAATATAAACAATAATGCGTTTAACTTATTGTAAAGCTTATTTAATTCGATATTATAAAGTTAATTATTAAAATGATAATCCTAAATTATAAAGCTAATAGATCAAGATTAAATTCGCGCTTCATCTTTTTCGGCAATTGCCCTACTATTTATAATCCGGAAATCGGACGAAAACTAGCGATTCTATATTAATTATAAAATCCTAAATAAAATCTCAAGATAAGATAAACTTCTTTTATTATTAATTCAAAAGATTCTTTATTTTCTTAATAAAATACGGTGATTTACTAAATTAAATATATAAACAATATTTCACTAATTTCGAATCGCATTTAATAATAAAAGGTTAATAATATTTGGAACCAAATTTAGCTCGTTTAAATTATGAATATACCCGTTCGGCTCAATCAACGCGCCAGGGTTCTTTTCATCATATATTAACAATATATTATATATTGAGTGAATTAGCTAGTTAGGGCTTCCTGCCGAATAAGCAGGGGAATACGGCAGATTTAGGTGGTTGGCCTTGGCTAACTATCCCTGCCTCTGCACAAGGCGGTAGCAGAACCAGTGGGTGGCCAGGGAATGATTAGTCATCCTAATCTGGCTCCAACTGGCTTCAATAGCCACCGGCCGTTTAGTTAGTTTTCTCTACACAACAACCACGAAACCAGGACCGATTAGACGAGAGAAGAGAACCCGAACACGTGACCTCCAGTGTACACCCAACATTATATAAAATATTGAATAATTTCGTTACGGCGTATCTAAACAATATATTAATCTTTTTACATAATTTCCGGCGGAATTATGTAGCAAAAATAAACGAAGTATTACGCTACATATGAAAAGCGGAATTTAATTTAAATTTAAGAAAATATAAATTCGTAATAAAGAAAATAAGATATTCCGATTTTATTATCGAAATTAATATCTGGGTAAAGCCTAACCCCGAGAAAATATACATTAATTTAATATAAACGCGATTTATAAAACTTCGGGATATTGGGAGCCTTTTAAGTTTTATAAATCTTTATTAGAATTTTATTAATCGTTTCTACGAAATTATTAACCTTTCAATCCGCTTAATTAAAAAAATACAATTTTCGAATAATCGGAAAAACTAATATTATCTTCCGCTAACTAAAGAAAACGTTTATAAAAACCCTGGTATTTACCTGATAAAATCCGGACAAAAACATTATTATAAAAATAAATAATTTAAACAAAATTACTAATAATATATTCTTTTAATATAATATAAATACCTTTATATATCCGATAGCCTTTTTTTAATCTAACTGATGCTTATTTAATAAAACTTTTATATTGATAATAAAGAACTATTAACGATAATCTTATACGTTGAAATATAATCCTCGGAACTCTATAATATCCATAACCTTTTTATTATATTTACGAATTATAAAAACTCAAAATATTTTACCTAGCTATAATTAATATCTGAAGAATAAATATATTAAATGGTAATATTATTATTATATAACTTCTATTTAAAATACCGCCCCGATAAAAACGCAATTATTTCAGATATCTTTTCTCGGCGGCCATAAGATCGCCTTAAGAATCAATAATATAAAAAATGTATGTTCTAACCGGTTTTTATTTCGAAGTT
This sequence comes from Ophiognomonia clavigignenti-juglandacearum, assembly GCA_003671545.1. Taxonomy (NCBI): domain Eukaryota; kingdom Fungi; phylum Ascomycota; class Sordariomycetes; order Diaporthales; family Gnomoniaceae; genus Ophiognomonia; species Ophiognomonia clavigignenti-juglandacearum. Next base: position 93,909 of record PYFS01003964.1, on the reverse strand, counting down.
AATAAGCTGCATGCACTAAAGAGTATTATTCGTAAATTCAATTATTATAAATGCTTTTAATAGAAAAGAAATTCAAACGGACGGATTTAGGTTAAGGTTAAATATGGGGCTGGACCGGAATTTAGCGCAATTTTTTATAATTATTATAATAATCCCCGCGCTTATTATTATAGCAATTATAAAATCGAATATATTCGTCGAAGCTCTATTGACGATCTGATAAAATAACGATATAAAAATAGATATCGCTTATAAATATAAATTGATAACGATTTAAAAAGCGATTTTATTTTTTAAAAAAGGAAAGGTATTTATTTATAAATAAATTACGGATTATTTATTAAATTCGAAAAACGTGCTATTATACTATAGTCGGATTTAAATATTTATCTATAAATCTTCAACAACGATTCTTATCTAGCGTATATACAATTCTCCGCTATTCAGCGATATTAAGAGATATAATATTTTCCGTACTTTATAACGTGGTCAATATTGATATAATATATCGTTAAATATACGAAAATTTTATTTATCTTATAATAACTGCCGTACAACTATAAAATCGAAAAAGCTCCGTTAAAAATTATTATATCTACTCCCGCTACCGGACTATTTCTAAAAATAAATTTTGATCAATTTTATAATAAACCTTCTATCTTTATGAAATAATCCGCGATACCTAATAATAATTATAAATTATTTATTTAAATATCTTTAATTAAAACCAATACATTTAATAATGGCTAAAGCTTATGTGAAGCAATTTAAAATATATTAATTTCGATTCTATAGATTCCCGGACGATATCATTAACGATAAAGAATTGAATGAAGTGAATTAATTTCAATCTATATTATATTATATTAATTAGTGTAAGTTGAAAGCTTTCGATTATATACCACCCGGAAGCCGATAATAATATAAAGCAAGATAATTAAAATATTTAAGAATATTTACAGAATTTTACTTTATATATTCAATTCGATTAAATAAATTGGTCGCTTTATTGATGATTAACCTTAAATAATAAAGACTTTAATTTTACCGATATTAGCCCGAATAAGTTTACGAGAAGGTTTGATATAAATCTAATTATAAAAGCACCCGAGGTCGGTGTTTCTTCATCTACGCCTAAAGCTTATACCGCAGCATTCGTACGGTATTTACGAAATCACTACGATGTTATATAATGTACAATCACGTAGATATAATAGCAATGAAATATCCCGGCAAACCGCCGATAGCGCTCTATAGAACGGTGTAAAATAAGAGAGTAAATATATTTAAGTTTCAAAAATATTAAATTAAATCGGTTAAATAAATATTTCGATTAAACAAAACGTAAATATTAGGTTAAAGACGTTAAAAGCCTATAGCATATTATATTTATTATACTAGATAACCTATATAATACTTCTATATAGATTTAATCGAACGCTCGATAGATTTGGTAATGCCTTCTTAAATGTAAAACGAATTCCGATTTACTTCAATGATAATATTAATAAAACCGAATATAGAGCTTTATAAAGAATATTTTATCGAAAAATTCTTATAAGCTAAAAACGCTCGGGGCTATCGAAAATAGCGCTAAGTATTAATGAAATACCTTAGCTACGATAACCCGGAATAAAAACTATTAAAACAAATTCAAAAGGTTAAATTTTTAGATAAATTCGTAGTATAATAAAGGAGTATATTTAATAACGACGGTTTAATATTATAACGATAGCATCTACGATTTAAAGCTAAAGAGGGATAATAGCTATAAGGGTTTAATTATATAATAAAGATAAAAAGGGTTATACGCGAAATAGAGATGAAGGAAATACGGATGAGAATATTAATCAAATTATTGGCTATCTAAGCGCTGTGCTGGGATAGGGTGTGATCTGTACCTGGGGGTGGTATTAAGGTATCTTGGGCCTTGATCAGAGTATAGTCATGCGTATACAGCAGTCAGGACGATGATTCTCTTCTTGGGCCCTAATTTTAGTTTCTAGCATTTGCTTTCTTCCCTTCATTTTTACAATCTGATTTTTGATACCTCTAACTCTAATTGAAACGTGACCGTTTTGAACTACGGATTTTATATACTTTTAAACTTATATATCTTCTAATTCCGATCCTCTTTACCGGCTTTAATAACGCCGTTAAATCAAACTTCAAATATCTTTTAACGACTCCATTATATAAGCCCTATTAATTACACTTTAATTCATTGATCCTTAGAACGGGATTATTATTTTATAAATTTAAAATTTATATTTATTTCATTTAACGATTATTAAAATATAGCTTATTATAAAATTCTTTTTAATTGTTTGATAATTATATCTATATATTAAATCTTCTAAATATCATTTCTTTCAAAATAACGTTTAATATTTTTTTAGTTTATTATTTTCGTAATAATTACCCTTTTTTCGTATTATATTTATTTCGGCTTTTCTTAACGCTTTGATAGCTTTCTAATATATTCCTATATATGATTAAAATAATATGCGTATAACGATAATTATCCGATATTCATGATAAATATATTGCTTTTAATAGCTTAAGAATATAACGCGGACTTGCTACAATTCCGGATGATTTTTATAGATTCAAAAGTATTTTCAATATAGCACTATTTATCGAGATAATTTAAAAATACGGCGTAGATTTATTATAATTCAAGGCGGATTTTGAAAAATTATAAAAATATAAGCTATAAAAACTTCGCCGGTAATTTAATGGGGAAAAAGGAAAACTAGGAATAAATCTTAATAAATTTAATCTTTTTAGTCGAAACAAACGAATGCTAGGTTTATTTTTTACATTTGTATAAATATAATATATCGAGGAATATAAGCTGTACCGAAACCTTATTAAAATTTAAATTTATACAAAGCCTTTAAATTAAAGAATCTTCGTATATAACAAAAAAAGGTCTTTATCTCAGGATCTTATAGAATATCAAAACGGTAAAGATATAAAAGCTAATAATTAGCTATAATTTTAAATAAAACGGTATAAAAAAGGATTAAATATTAAGTTATTTTTCTAAGAACGTTTACTTTTTCTTCTTTTTCGTTTACCGCCTTAAGAAGATTATGATTTTATATCGTTAATAATTCTTGTTTATATATTTATTAATTCGACTTTATATCTTCCCTGATTAAATATATTCGGATATCGATTTCTATAACTTTCCCTACTTTTTTAAATCTTCCTTTATTCCTTTATTCGGTTATTTTCGATTAAAAAGCTTCGATATTAAAAATATTATTTTCCTAAATTTTATATAATATTCTATATTTTACTTACCCTTATATACTATATTTAATCAAAAGATTCCCGAAATCGCCGACGATTTCTTTAGCCGAAAATAACTTAAATTATTTAATAAAGCTTTAGCTAATATTAAAAGATCTTCTTTAAATAACAAAGATATGCTGTTTATACAAGATCTACTTCTTATATATTCTTTTATTGATTACGAAGAAAATAAAGATAATAATGATATCTTTATCTTTCTTTATACCTAACGCTTTAGTCAAAGCTAATCTATTAATCGTTTTACCCAAACCCACTCGCTATCTGGCGTTTATATAGCTAAAGCTCTAAATAAAACTATTAAAAGCTTATATATAATTCGAAAAGATTCAGCGAATAAATTAGCCTATTGGTTTAACGGCTATAATGTCACCGAATTTCTTTTAAAAATTAATTTTATTAAATATCGCTTTTATTTTAATACTAAAAGCCCAATCTCGGCCTTATTAAAATAAAGTACCGATATAGCGTTAAGTACCAAGATTAAAAGAGTTTTGTAATGTTATATAAACTAGAAAGATACTTACGTTTGCCTAAAAGACGCTTTTATCCTTTATAGTAGCTAATATAACTTCCCGGCTAACGATCGATTAATAACGTTAATACGAAATCGCCACTTAGAAAAGCCCGAGATAATAATAACTCTCGCTTTTGCTTATAATCGATACACACGAACAATTAATTTTTACAAAAGCTTTAATTGGCTTCCTCGTTAAACTCGCGAATTTTATAATAACCTTAATATTAAATAAAAGAAACGGCTTATTTAAATAAATTATAAGATTTTCGAATTTAAAATAGGCTTTTAATTTAATTTCTTTTCTAAATTTCGCGAAACGGGTAAAGAAATAATTGATAAGCGCTAGTTAGATAAGCGTATTTTAGTTTACGAGGCGAAGCCAAATATCTTTTCTTAAAAGATAATAATTAATATTAATTCAATTCGATTATAGCTTTGTACTTTTATATGTAGTTCTTACTAGGAAATTGACTTTGGTTAAGGACCCCAATTTATTAAAAATCTCTCAATCATTAAGGTTATCCTATGACTTTCTAACCCTTAAACGGCCCTAACAAAAGCCCTGCTCCAAAAAGCTTTAAATAACGTTTAAGAAATCAAACCTATAACGGCCAAAAAAGCTATAATTAATAATTTGACCGAGTAATTCGAGCGTATAAAGCTATATATATAAAGGAAATTCGAGGATACGATAGCTAAGTCGAGAATTAAAATAGAAAATATTATAAGGAAAATATTTTTCGCATAAAAGGCTATACTTACAATCAGATTCGTACTATTTTTAATTCAAATATTTTTTAAAGGTAAAATAAAGAAATAGCTTTCTAGATAAACGAGTTCGCCAGTATTATTACCATTATTTATAAAAATAGCATTTTCTTTAGTTTATTATAGCTACGGCAGCCCTAATTATACCGCTCTAAATTATCTTTAACTAAACGAAATAACTGCTTATAGAGTTTTATATACCAATAAAGTTGAAGGCGTAAATTAGAAATTACATATTAAAAAAAGATTAAAATAAGCATTAAGGAAGTTTTAAACCCCGATACGGTTAAATTATAGCGTAATAAACCTAATAGCATTATTAAATATACCTCTAATCGATTAGCTCTCTTTTCCTAAAACTATATTATCAAATTTATAGTTAAGCGCTATAAAAAATAGATCATTAAAAATCTTTATAAGGTAAGAAAGATTAAATTTAACATCGGCTTTATCGTCGATAATCTTAGTTTAGCCGCTGTTTAAACTAAACGGATTAACTATTTTTAATTATAGCCAAATTCGAATAAAATAATTATCGGCTTATATATTAAATATAATTCTTAAGCATTTCAAGATCTTTATATTAAAGAAGTTAAAATGGTTGATATAAATATTTTGCCTGGTAAAGGAAAGGTAAAGCTAAATAATCCTCTAATACCTCCGGAAATTTCGATAAGAAATATAATCAATTTTATTCAAAGGATATTTAAATCAATTGCGCCGGGTTTAAATCGTTCTTTATTTTCCGCTAAAGTTGAAAATATAGCCGTTTTTAATATGATAGTGGGGATTCCCCATCCGGAAATTACGAAAGCCGGACTTACGCTATCTTCCGCCGCTCATCTATTTATCCGCCGAAGCCGGCTTCGAATTTTAATTGAGCTGGACGAAAACGTTAAAGCGCTTTTAATTTTATTCCTATCTAAGAGATTATTCGCCTTTTCCCTTAGAGAAAGATAAATATATTTAATACAGATTTATTTTAAATCGATAGGATTAGTTAATTAAGTATTTAGGTTATTACGTAGATGTATAATAAAAGCAAAAGTATTAGAACCATTATCGTCAAAATAAAGGAAAAGGCTTTATTAATCAATCGCCTAGCAAACCTTTTCGTTAATGTTTTTCTATATATATTTAGGTATATTGGCATTTCTCTATGGAGCTAATATCTCCGATTAAAATATAAAGTATTTAAATTTAAAGAATTTAATTATTTAATAGATTTTTGTAAGAAGCTGAGCTATGCGCAGCCTTGGCTAGGGTCCGGACAGGGTCCGTATATAGCCCGTACCTCTATCTAAGAGGCAGCCCCCTTTTTCAATAATTTCCTTAAACTTAGCTCTTTATCCGAGATTATATTTCTTTAAAGCATTCAATAAATAGCCCTTCTAAAATAGCCTTTTATATTAATTTCGGATAATCTTTTTACGGACGCTCTGGGCTTATTATAAAAAAGTCGAAAATTTATTATAGATATTGATATTATTATAAAGAAAAGGTTTAGCGACATTGGCTAGCCGCCTTATTAATTGACAATAAAACATCGTAAAGATCTTAAGCAGCTGGATTATATCTATAATATAGATCTACGCCTTTTTTTCGACCTTATTATTAAAGACGGGCTTTAATTTAATTATTAATAAGAGATATAGTAAATACCTTTTTTTATAATAAGCTTCCTTCCAAAACCTTCAATATAAAATTGGTTTTCTTCGGGCCTTTTTGGACCTAGCCTAAGCTAAAAGCAATTTTTACCGCCAATTTCGGGTAACGTGGTATTTTAGCTTTTTTTAGGCCTTAGCGTATCAAGTTTATAGTGGCGGAGTATTTTAACTATACCGGCACTCTAACGGGGATATATATACTACTTCTTCCTTTAAACCTAAAAAGAGGCTAGCTATATTCATAATATATTAACGCTTTCTCTTTATTTTAGCCTTTACCTCACTTTCGGCTTAATAAGCTTAAATAGTTATCAAAATATTGCTAAAAGCTCCTATTTCCAAGCTTAAGATATAGGCTCTTTAGGCTAAGTAAAAAAAGGCCTCGATCGTATCTATATAAAAAAAATTAGCGGGACGTAAATATTTCGTTTAATTAAAAATTCATCTGAATCAAATATCTTTAATAGAAATTCGATATAAATATATAGATATAAGGCTTAAATTTAATAGCGACCGGTGTATATTCTTAGTTTAAATTCGGACGATATCATATCTTATTAAAGCGGATAAAACTTTTATTAATACTGGTTACAGTTTATAAATATAGTTATAGAATTAGCTAAATATAAAAGTCTAAGCTCGGATCGCAATCTTTCATATAAAAGCGGGCATTATAGGATATTTGCTATGAACGACTTTTTTCGGTATTGAATAGAGATTCATGCGGATCCGTATAAATTTATAGCCGTTTTAATCGAATTAGAATCTATAATTATAATAAATAGCGAGATTTCTATTTTATTTTTAATTTAATTCGAAGCTTTTTTTAAGCGTAATAAATAGTCTATATTAATTAAATAAAATATATATGAACTATCTCCGAAAACGATTATCGAACCGGATTAAATATAAAGTTATTATAATTAAAATCGATAAGATTATATATATATTTATAGTAATGGATTAGTATACTTTAATTTGAAAGCTCGAAACTTAGGATATAGAACGGAATTATCGCTCTTCGGCTTATATACGCCCAAAGCTAATTGTTAATCTAATAGCGCTTTTATATGCGGATAAAGATATCGTTATAACCGGAATTAATATAGCTTTATCTTTAATTCCGAGCGGAGGTAATAGAGATAAGGGTAAGGGCGTAGGCCGGGATTATAAAAGCTAAGCTCGCTTAACCTTAATTCTAAATCAATTTTCGGCGGTATAAATATCTAATATAAATCGTTCGGTTATAATTAACTGTGCTTATGCCCGGGCCCGTTAGTTTGTTAATAAATCTATAATAAGCGGTATATGCGCGGAGATTATCTTTATTATAATAACAATAATCATTTTCTCCTGGATTGCTTATAAAAGGCTTTTAAGTAATATATTATTATTGTAATTATTATAAAGATTGATATTATCAAAGAATAGAAGGCGGATAGTAGTTCGAAAAATCAATAGCTTTTACGTTTAATTTTATATAGAAGTCCCAAAACTTTACCCTTTATAATATATCTGGATTCGGATAAAGAAATAAAAAATATTATAAATTTGTTATTATTTATAATCTTCGCCTTTATTAATCGTATTTGGTTCATTAATATATAAGTGGATAATGGTTGTAAATATTATATCGTTATCAATAAATGCGTAGTATAGAAATTAAAATTAAAGCAAATACGATTTTCGATGCTCCGGGATTTTAATAGCGTTTTAAGGATTATTAAGCGCCGATATATTATATATATATCCCTGTTCGAATTCCATATAGACGGTTATTAAATACGGATTTATATTTATATTATGCCCGGTATAAATAAAGATATAATTTTGAGATTGCTATAGATAAAGTATTATAGAGTATCTTTAAATATAAGAAAGGGATTGCTTTGGATCGGCGTGGACGGGGTATTTAAAATTGAAGAGATTTCGGTTTGTTTAATATTTTAAATTAATAGGTTGCCCGGTTTAAGTTTTATAATTATGATAATATAGTAAGAAGAAAAATGGGAAAAAATAATCAATTTCGTTAGTATTAATTTATAAGAAATCATGATTATTTTATAAATTATAGTTTTATAAAGAATAAAATCGGATTTATTAAAGAAATTTAATAAAAGTAAAGCTTTTAACTTTCCTTTATACCGGGTGACTTTTTATTATTATATTCGATTAAAAAAGATATAAATAGTAATGCGCTTAATTTATTTCAAAGCTTGTTTAATTTTATATCGCGGGATTAATTATTAAAATTACGGAAATATGTTATAAAATTAGTAAATAAAAATTAAGTTTACGCTTTATCTTTCTCGGCAGTTATTTTAATATTTATAATCCGGAAACCAGATAGAGGCTAATGGTCTTATATCGATTATCGGGCTTTAAATAAAATCTCGGAATAAAATAAATTCTCTTTATTATTAATTAAAAAAACCTTTCGTTTTCTGAATAAAACGCAAAAATTTATTAAATTGGATATATAGGCGGCATTTCATCGGCTTTAGATTATATTTAATAATAAAAGGTTGATATTATTTTGGATTAAATTCGGTTTATTCAAATAGCTAACATATTTGTTCGGTTTAGCGGGCGCGTTAGGGTTATTTTAATGGTATATTAATACTATTTTATATAGGATATTGGACGATTTCGGTACGGTATATCTAGACGATTTATTGATCTTTGTCAATAGCTTTTAGCGATATTGTATTGCAAAAGTAAATAAAATATTATATTGTTTATAAAAAACGGGATTTAATTCAAATTTAAAGAAATGCGAATTTATAATAAAGGAAATGAAATATTTTGGTTTTATTATCGAGGTTGGTATCGGGGTGAAAGCTAACCCCGAAAAGGTATGCGTTATATTGAAATAGGCGCGATTTATAAAGTTTTAGGATATTCGAATTTTTTTAAATTTTACGAATTTTTGTTGAGATTTTATTAAGAAGAAATTCCGAAATTATTGAATTTTTGATTTGTTTAATTAAAAAGATATGGTTTTCGAATAATCGGAAGAGGCCGATATTGCTTTCAGCCGGCTAAAAGAAGCATATAGAATAGCCCCGGTGTTTATTTAATGGGATCTGGTGAACCAGAGCATGGCCAGTAGGGCCCACGCAATGGACTCGCCAAAAGACGTTGTTGACGTCTGACTTGACGGCGCTGCTGAAGCCGGTAGGGAGAATCGGAATCGGGGTACACACTAGCTCAAAAGCATACAAAAGTCGTAATTTGGAATAGTCACGTTCTGATCAGAGTTGGGGGCATTAAAATTAGATTGTGAAAACGAAAGAGAGAAAATAGAAAAAAAATAAATGCTAAAAAAACTAAAACTAAAGCCCAAAAAGAAAAGCACTATCCTAATTATTTTGTATCCGTGATCTTACCCTAATCAAGGCCCAAGATATCCTATCCCCACCCTTAAATATTCCTTTTATACCTTGCCCTAGCATATATTACCTTTCGAAATTTAAAGCCTTTACCGAAGAATCTCGGACTAAATTTATTCCCTATCTACCTATAACTTATTCTCTTTTCCGTATAGCCTTTTTAGCCGCCCTTTTAGCCCTTTCTTCCTTTTATTCCTCCCGGATAAGCTTATATATTACGGGGGTGCTTAATAGCTTCTCCTAACTTTGAAAATCAAAGGTATAATAAGGTAAAAATATAATATAATCCTTACTTACGGAAATATTAATCAAAGGCCGAATAATAAACTTATTAGGTTTAATAATATTAGTTCGTCGTCGGAATTATATAGGCCTAAAAAGATTTGGCCGGATAAGCGAGCGTACCGGGGAAAATATATCTATCAAAATAACTCTATCCGAATCTTTATCTAAATTAATATTTTTTTTCTTTTCGGGGCTTTTCCTTACAAATAAAGTGCCTTAGGTCTATATCCTTTTTGCGAATAAGATAATAACGGCCGCCTAGCTTATAATCCTTAAGCTTAAATTGCCTATAGGTAAAGCTCCTTTCTTTAAACTTTATTTCCTAATCTATAAAACCTTTCTCTAAAATCTAAGAAATAAATATCTGAAAAAATATATCCCGGTTAATTTTATTCTTCTAAAGTTTATAAAAAGGGGTATTAGGCTTTCCAAACTTTGATCGGATTCCCCGAAGCATTCCTTTTATATTAGCTTGCTCCTTCGCTTTCGTATTAAAGATTCCTAAGCATACGATGCTCTAGGTCTAATCGTTATATTATATTTCATTTAAATCAAACTCCTAGAAAAAGAACCTCAGGTTATTAACTATATGAAAACTATAGCTTATACTATTAATTTGCTTAGTCGTCTCGACCTATTTTAAGCTACCTTTTCGATTAAACCTAAGCCTTATATAACAATCCAAAATACTTTCTAAAATCTTCATTTCTTTTTCTTTTTCTTTAAAAATAGAATTTATTAAATCGGCCGTCCTTATTTCCTTATTATAAATTAATATTTTGAAATGCTATTGCCGGTAGATAATAAAAGCAACCTAACGAATATTTAGATTATCATAAACCATTTGGATCCGAGAATTCGACTTTTCCTCTTTATCCAAATCGAAAGGGCTTTGGTGTAATATTAGGACCCCTTTTTCGAGCAAATCTATAAGCTGCTAATTGGCTAGATTGACTATATCGAAATTAAATATAAATTCTCTTTCGCTAATCGCTATTTCAGCATTATAAAGATTGCCTATATAGAAAGCAATAGATATTCCTAAGATACGGCCCTTTCTCTAGCTTTTACGGTGGAATTAGGCGATTATCGGGAAAAGGTGTAAAAGGAAAGGAGCATGCTTGCCCGTGACCATATCTTTAGCGAAGATTGGGCGGATATCGACGAAATATAGAGCATTAGAGAAAGCCTAAACGATATCTAATCCAAATATAAGCCTAACAAAGCCTTATCCGCTTCGGTAATATTACGTATAATCAAGCTTTTCGTTAAATCTAAAAGCGTTAAAAAAACTAAATTCTCGTATATTAGGTAATTCAGGAAATATAATCCCGATACAAATCATTATTATATTTTCTATACGGGCGGATTAAAGCTAAAAATAATTTCTAGCCCTTTTGCTAATAAATATTGGCCGGCTAAGCCCGGTATCGAATCGGCGGAGAAAGCTTAAAAAACGCTCTCGAAGATAATCGGCCGGCCGGGTGCGAAAACTAAAATAACCAATAAAGCTAACCCTTACTAAAAGCATAATCTAATCAATATTAAGCATAGGTAATAGCCACGAAAGGTAGGTTTTATATAGAACGGCTTGCCTAAGCCCAAACCCCAAAGATATAGAAAAAAAAGGTTTGCAAAAGCTTTGATTAAAATAAAAAAACCTAATTTAAAAAAAGCTATTAACCTAAAAGGAATTGCTAACCTATCCTAAAGTTTTTTTAAAAAAAGCCCTTATAATTATTTATATTATAGCTTCCTTATGATTAAAATCCTCTATACCATTTAAACTTAATATATCTTTATCGGCTATAAAGGCAGCATTCTTTATCTATTCCTAAATCTCGAAGAAATCAAAAGTATGCCGAAGAGGAGGGGCAAGAAAAGGTCGGGCAAAGCCCCGAGAAGTATAGCCATATATCTAAACGTCCTTAAGAAAAAGGGTTTTCGCAGTAGAAAAGCTACGCGAAAAAAAAAAAAGAATATTTCGAAAAAAGGGTATTTATCCGGCGATCAGCCATATTATCTAATCAAAAAAGGGAAAGTCGGAAAAGAAGGAAAAAGAGAATATTTAAATATTAGTGAGAAAATTAAGGTTATTATTATTATTGATGATATTATTGTTATTGATAATGGTGGGTGTAAGTGAGGGATTAAAAGTGATAAAAAACGTAAAATATAAAGGTAGGTATATATAAAAAAATAAATTTAAATATTAATAAATAAAAAGAGAAATTTTCCTTTTAAATTAGATTTAATCTTTATATTTTTTCTATAAAATAATAATTATAATAGCGGTTGCTTTATTTATCGTAGTCATAATAGATCTGATTAAAGGTAAATTTGCCTTAACCTAATTATAATTGCTAATTCCCCTTTTAATAATTAGTAACTCTTTGCAATTATTAATAAAGAGAAATAATAAAGCAATAGCGTAATTGGGTATAGCCGGCAGATTTAATCGGAGCATTATAAAGCGTTTTGCCATTAACGGTCAAATTTATCTTTCTCTTTTCTTTTAAATAATAACCACCTTATCCTCCTTTCTCTTTTTCTTTTTCCTTAGCCAATAATTAATAATAATTTTTTTAACTTCCTTTTAATTTCTTCTTTACTTTTAATCAACCTTGATCAAAGCAACCATATCTTCTTTTACGGTTATTAATAAGGCCAAGGGCAAAGGTAAGGAAATGGCTTTTCCCCCGAAAGAGAATTCAAACTTTTCTTCTATATCTTCTTCCTTTTATAAACCAATACCTTTTCCTTAAAAAATATCTTTTTCCGTTATCTAAACTCTTTCCTAACGCTTTTCTGCCACTCCGCTAATATCCTTTTTAAAAAAAACCTATCTTTTTATCTATTAAAAACGCCTTAATCCCCAATTATAATTGCTACATCGTTTTCTACCGATAACCGACTAATCTAAGCTATGTTAGCTATTTTATCAAAACCCATCTATTCCTTTTATCGATTATCTTCTCTTTTTTTCGCGGGAACGTTAATTACCATTATTATTTATAAGAATTTTAAAAAAATAGCTAAGAAAATATCGATAAGCTTTTCTACATTATCCTTCTAAAATATAAATAAGCAATTTGGAAAATTATACGAGATAAGCTTAATAGCCGCCTTCCTAACCAAATATTTATCGAATACAATAACGGATACCCTTTTAATAGATATCTATCTTTAATCGGCGATATTACCGACGCCCGAAAAAAAGCATCATTCGCCGTAGCTTTTTAAATTAAAGAACCTTCGTATATAAAAAAAGGAGGATCGTTATTTCGGAATTTTATAAAATATTAAAACGGTAAGAATATAAAAGTTAGCAATTAGTTGTGATTTTAATTAAGGTGGTATAAGAAAAGATTAGGTATTGGGTTATTCTTCGAAGAACGCTTTCCCTTTTTTCTTTTCTCTTTACTGCTTTCGGAAAATTATAATTTTATACCGTTAATAACCCCTCTTTATATACCCAATAATTCGATCTTATATCTTCGCTAATTAAATGTATTTATATACCGATTTTTATAAGCTTTGCTTATTTTTTTGGGTCTTTGCTTATTCATTTATTCGAATATTTTTATTTAAAAAAAGGTTTCGGTATTAAAAATATGGTTTTCGCGAATTTTGTATAATTTTTTATATTTTACTTTTTACCTTTCTATATTATATCTGATTAGAAGATCCCCGAAATCGTTAACGATCTTTTTAGCCGGAAATAGCTCAAGTTATCTAATATTGCTTTAGCCGATATTAGAGGATTTTCTTTTAATAGGAAGGATACCTTATTTATAAAAAGCCTACTTTTTTAATACCATTTTATTAGCTACGAGAAGGATAAAAGTAATAATAATGCCTTTGTCCTTTTTTGTAGCCGACGCTTAGCTAAGAGTTAATTTATTAGATATTTTACCCGGGCTTATTCGCTATTCAATACCTATATTCCCGAAGCTCTAAATAAAATTATCAAAAATTTATATATAATTCGGGAGATTTTTACGAACGAATTAGCCTACCCTTTTAATAATCATGATATCACCGAATTTCTTTTAAAAGTTAACGTTATTAAACATCGCCTTTACCTTAATGATAAAGATCTAATCTCGGCTCTATAGCAATAAACCACCGATATAGCCTTAAGCACTAAAATTAAAAGGGTTTTTTAATATTATATAAATTAGAAGGATGCTTAGGCTTATTTAAAAGACGCTTTTATCTTTTATAATAATTAGCATAATTTCCTTACCAACGATCGGCTAATAATATTGATACGAAATTATTATTTAAAAAAGCCCGAAATAATAATATCTTTCGCCTTTGCCTATAATCGGTATATATATATAATTGACCTTTAAAAAGGGTTTGATCAACCTCCTCGTTAAGCTCGCGAATTCTATAGTAACCTAAATACCAAATAAAGGAAGCGGCTTATTTAGATAGGTTATAGGATTTTCGAGCTTAAGAAAGATCTCTAGTCCGAATTTTTTCCTAAAGTTTATAAAGCGGTTAAGGGTATGATTGATAAGCGCCAATTGGATAAGTATATTTTGGGCCTACGAGGCGCAACCGAATGTTCCTTTTAGGAACTTATAATAAGCATCGATCTAATTCGATTATAGCTTCGTACGCTTATGCGCAGCTCTAATCAGGACATTGATTTTGATTGGAACCCCGAATCTATTGCGAATTATTTGATTCCGTTTGCGCCGGTAATTAAGGTCGCTCTATAGCCCTCCAATCCTTCGGCTGCTTTAGCGAAAGCCCTATTCCGGAAGGCTCTAAATAGCGTTTAAAAAGTTAAGGTGGCAATAGTTAAGGAAGCTGCCGTCGATGATTTGATTAAGTAATTCGAATATATAACGCTATATATATAAAAGATATTCGAGGATATTATAGCTAATTAAAGAATTAAGATAAAGGACGTTATAAAGAGAATGACCTTTCGTGCCAAAGGCTATATCTATAATCAAATTTATACCATTTTGAATTTAAATATTTTTTAAAGATAGGATAAGGAAGTAGCTTTCTAAATAGATGAATTCGCTAATATTACCGCTATTATTCGTAAAGACGGGATTCTTTTAGTTTATTATAGCTACGGTAGCTCTGATCATAATATTCTGAATTATCCCTAGCTAAACGAAATAATTGTTTATAGATTTTTATATATTAATAGAGTCTAAAGCGTTAATTAGAAGCTAAAAATAAAAAAAGAGATCGAAATAAATATCGACGAAATTTTAAACCCCGATACGATCCGATTATAGCGTAATAAGCCCGATAACATCGTTAAATATATTTTTAGACGATTGGCCTTTCTATCCCAAAGCCATATCGCCAAGCCCGTAATAAAACGCTATAAAAAATAAATGGCTAAAAATCTTCGTAAGATAGGTAAAATTAAATTTAATATCGGTTTTATTATTGATAATCTTTATTTAGCCGTTTTTAAAAATTGGCGGATTAATTATTTTTAATTATAATCAAATTCGAATAAGATTATTATTGGCCTTTATATTGGGTATAATCCTCAGGTGGTTCGGAACCTTTATATTAAGGAAGCTAAAATAATAGATTTAAATGCTTTAGCTAATAATAAAAGGATGAGATTAAATAGTCTTTTTATACCCCCGAAATTTTAATAAGAGGTATGGTTAGCTTTGATCGGAGGATATTTAAGCTAATTATATCTAATTCAAATCGTTCCTCGTATTCCGTTAAGGTTGAAGATATGGCTGCTTCTAACATTATAGCGGGAATTCCCGATCCGGAAATTATAACGGCTATATCTATTCTACCTTCCGCCGTTAACCTACCCGTCCGCTAAAGCCGGCTTTAAGCTTTAATTAAGCTAGATAAAAAAATTAAAACGTTTTTAATTTTAACTTCTATCTAAAAAATCGCTCGGGTCTTTTTTCAAAGAAAAACGAATATACTTAATAAAGATTTATTCTAAATCGATAAAATCAACCAATTAATTATCTAGGCCATTATATAGGCTTATAATAAAAGCAAAAATATCAAAACCATTATCATCGAAATAAAAAAGGGGGCGTTATTAATTAATCGCTTAGCGAACCTTTCTATCAATATTCTCTAGATATATCCGAACATATTGGCATTTTTCCGTAAAATTAATATCTCCGATCAAAGCATAAAATACCCGAATTCAAAGAGCTTAGCTATCTAATATGTTTTAGGGAAAAAATTAGTTGTTACGGATAAGCTATTGCGTTTAAAAGTAATTTAATACGATAGGGAATAATTAGATATTATCCTAACGCCGTTAAACTATAATCCTCTCTAAATCTTCATATTCGGCAACCATTTAAATTTGAATAACGCCGAATTAAATATTTAAACATCTAGCATTATAAAGCGAAGCATGAGCTCGTCGCCGTATTTTAATATTCGTATAGGAGCTCCGACGAATAAGCTTTCTAATGCGTTAATGGATATTAGGGCTAAATTCAATATTATCCCTTTATTATATATTAGAAAGAACCAACTTTAAATAATTAGCATTAAAGGTATTAATTCTATCTCTTATAATGGTGGTGTCGTTAAGATTGTCGGTATAATAAAGTGCCCGATTTATATCGGTAATATTAATCTCCCACTCATTATATTC
Organism: Ophiognomonia clavigignenti-juglandacearum; assembly: GCA_003671545.1. NCBI lineage: Eukaryota > Fungi > Ascomycota > Sordariomycetes > Diaporthales > Gnomoniaceae > Ophiognomonia > Ophiognomonia clavigignenti-juglandacearum. The sequence goes on along the minus strand of PYFS01003964.1, from coordinate 77,322 downwards.
GTTATTGACGATAATATTAATGGTATTACGTCTAATATCATTTTCGGCATACCTTTTCTTTTAATAATTAGCTATTAATTTAAGAAAATCGAGAATAAGCTAATAGCTAGATTGTTATTTGGCATTGGTCGATTCGTTTATATTTTAGGCAATAAAAACCAATCTCCCTTTATATTCAAAATATCGGGAAATTAGCTTTAGGTTTTAATTAAGTATACCAAAATCCAAAAATGATCGATTTCGTATCGCCAGGATAATCTTAAGATTTATTATAATTTTAAATCCCGAGGAATATTTTTAAGCAATTCCAAAACGGGGAGAGGGTGATAATATATTTGGATTCCTTTTTAGTAAGCGATATGCGTTAAGAATTGATTGCTAAAGGTGAAGGGTAGGATAAGCTAATTTTTATGGATATTCCATTGAACCCGCCTTTATTATTTATTCGTATCGAGATAATTAAGCTAAGCCTAGCTCTCTTTGATCGAGCCTTAATAAAGGGTAAAAAGGAGCTAGATTATATTCTTTTTTAGTTAAATGGTATATATAAGAAAGTAGCCGATAAGGTGCGTTTAGTTAATAATGCTCGTTCCGATAGGTCCGTTTTAAAAGGGAATATTAGTTAGAAATAATGTTGTGAAAAGGAGGTTGCAAACCTACTTTAAACTTCCCCACCTAACGTCTATGACCGCTTCGTCAAGCCAAGATTTTTAGCTATGCCTATTAACGAGAAGCTTATAAATAACCGTTTGGCTGCGATGATAGTCGATAATTGTATAATTTTATTTAATCAAGAGCGCTAGCTATTTAGATATATTATTTTCTGCCGTAAAGCGGCGTTAAGGTAAGAGTGGCAGTATATCGGTATATTTGATAAAGATGTCGTACCGCTTTAGATCATCCGCACCATTGATCATAGCGCTTTTCAAAACCGAAATAATATTGTTCCAAAAGCTTTGAAAACGGTAGCCAACGATATATTTCGTATACGAATTAAACGAGGCATTTTAAAAGAGTCGTATAGCGTTTACCGGAATCGCTAATTTCTCGTAAAGAAGAAAGATAGCAAATATCGCCTTATTAATGATGGCTAAAATTATAATCGTATGATAATCAGAAATGCCTAGGTCCTTTAAAATGTTAACGGGTTTACTAAAGATTTTGGCATATATAAAATTTTCTCGTTTTTAGATTTCTTCTTAAGGTATAACCAAATAATATTACACTTGATTAATAAAGATTTAACGACGATTTTAATTCTATTCGGCCTTTTTCGAATATATACGCTTCTTTAAGATATTATTAATTCAATAGCTTAATTCTAAAGGATCGTTAATAGGTTATTCTATAACCTAATCCCAGTGATATACCGGCTTTTCGTTAATAATATATTAATCAAAAGCTTTAAAACCGATTACGGCGGTCAAAACGTTGCTAAATTGCCTGATATTCGTCGATTTATCTTGAAACATCTGATCAACGTTGATAAAGTCTTATATAATATTAAGCTAATTAATAGGATTATTATTACTATTAAATCTTAATAATGCTATAAAAGGGTAGATATCTTAAGCTACATCTATAGCTTAATTGGGCGAATACCGATAGACGATAAAGTTAGGAAGATTGTTAAATAGCCTCCTTATGCCAATATCAACGAAATCAAAAGCTTTCAAGGCCTATATAATTTCTATCGCGGATAGTGTAAAAAGATTGCCATTATTAAGCGCCCTTTTATAAACCTTACGAAGAAGGGTGCCAAATTCCAATAAAGCCCCGATCAGCAAGCCGCTATAGATAAGACCAAAGCTCTAATCACCTCGAAGCCAATTTTAATAAATATCGATTATTCGGTAGGGGAAATAATTTTAATATTTAACGTTAAATCTAAAGGATAGGGTAAAGCACTTTTCTATTATATCAAAAAATAACGATATTTAATCCAGTATAAAAATAATATATAATCAAAAGCCGAAAAAAGTTATAATCAGATAAAAAGAGAAGCTAAAAATGTTTTTTATTATATCCGGAAATTTCGTTATTGGTTATACGGCATATACTTCTTTTTAGAAATTAACAGCAATATTTTTATTTAATAGCTAAACAAGTCTAATACCGATATACCAAGAGCTCTAATCATTTATTAGCTAGGCGTAATCCGAATATTTGATTTCATAATCCGCTATATTTTAGGTAAAAAGAATTCGGTAGCTAATTCTCTTTCTCGTAAACCTATCATTTAAGCCGACGTTAATAAAAAGGAAGCTAAAAAAATATTAATGATTAGGTCAATGCTTAATTTAATATTCTGATTAGGCTTATTAGTAAGATTTTATACGATATAATATTAAATTTAAAGCTTTTCTAGATCGAAGATTTAAAAAAGCTGGCTTATATATCGGAAATTAGCTATACTTCTCTAAGCCTTGAAATATATCTTTCGTAAAAAGTATGCTTCCGATTAGCGGTAACTAAATATTAGGTTATTGATGGTTATTTATAGTATCGATTAGATTTATGGCGGGATTTTTAAAGAAGATATATAATGGATAATCTAGAGTTATAACGTTAGATTATTCGCGAATATCATAGCTAATTTGGGCATCGTGGCCGGGAAGTGATTTATTATTGAGTAAGGATATTGTATTATTAGAAAGGCTGGTACGTAGAGGTCGAAACTGCGTATTGCGCGTATTTTATTTGCTTTTAGGTCGATAATAGGATTTTTAGCGAAAGAGTAATTCCTATCTGCCCTGATTAGCTTTAGATAAAGATTTATATAGACTGGCAATATATTCCAGGCCTAAGAGGGAAAGATTACCTTTTATTTAAAGTTAGAGACGATCTAATAGGTTGGATTAAAGCTACCGTAAAGCTTAGCCTGACCGTTAAAAAAATCATAGATTTTTTTATAAATTTTATTTTATATCGCTATAGGGCTCTTTTGGTAATGGTAGTTAACGGCTATTAAACCTTTATAGCTGAATTCGCTATTATATTTCGTCGTTTCGGAATATGGAAAGTGTTGGTTTAAGCGTATAACCCTCGGGCTAATAATATTATAAAAAGAGGGTATATTCGTTTTGTTACGATTCTTTTTAAAATGCTAGGTTATAAAATAAAGATTAATTAGAAAATTCTAAATATAGCGCTTTTTATCGACCATATTACCTACCGTTTTAATTACGGATATATACCGTTTTTTTAAATATATAGGTTTAAGCTTATTATTCTTATAAAGATTGATATGCTTATTTGGCGAATTCTAGCTTAGGAATATAACCAAGATTTTCTAGATATCTTAGATATTCGGGTTAAAATGCTTTTAGAATATGAAAAAATTATTAGGAAGGTTTGTAAAAGAGTATATAAGCGATAGGTATTAGTAGCGTATCGCTATAATTTAAATCAATATTTAACGAAAAAGCGGTTGGAAATCGGTAATATTATTTTAAGGTATAACGATATCCGTAATATTGATTATAAAGCAAGCCGGAAATTAGAATATCGCTAGCTCAGTTCTTTCGAGATAGTAGAGGTCTTTCCGAAATAGGTTTATCGTTTATAGACGATAGAAGGCTATTTAATCGTAGGAATATTTTTAGTTAAGAAATTAAAGAAGTTTGTATTAAATAATTAAGGGATTTGGTAGTTAGAATTTTTAATGTTATAGGAAAGAGATTTTGATAAGGAAAAGGAGGAAATTTAGGAGCGTTTAGAAGGTTTTGCTTTAATTTTTAAGGAAATTTGGCTTTTGCGGGTAATCTTTGCTAATTTGCCGCTAGCCTTAGTATCGATTTTTATTTTTTCCGAGGATAAATTTAATAAGGAAAATTCTAATTAAAGTGAAAAAGAATTAGAAATTATTTATTTAGTAAAGATAAAAGTTTAATAAAGAAAGGTAGATAAAAGAGAAGAAATTCAAGTTATTTAATTATTTTGGGTAAATATATAAGATTTTTTCGAAAACGAATTTTTGATCAAAAGCGATTAAATAGAGGCTAATGCTTTTTACTTTAAACCTTTTATATTTTTTCGATAAGATTTTTCGGTGGTTATTTTTATATAGCGAATTGATTGCTTCGTTTTATTATAATCTTTCCGCCGGCTGTTATTTCGGGGGTAAGAGGAAAGCGTTAGTTAGCGTGTTAATAATTTTAATCTTTTAGCTTGATTTCTTTATACGATTTACCTTTTTTAAAAGCATTATTATATTCGATTCGCTTTAATAAAGCTAGGTATTCGTTATTTAGGAATATTATTATATTCGGTTTGCTCCAATAAAAAATGGCTTTGGTTATTATAAAATGTTACGAAATTTATCCTTTTTTGCGATTTTGGTTTGCTAAGCTAATTGCCCTTGTTTTTTTTATTAAATATAGGTATATTAAGATCATTTTTGAAATAAGGAAGGCTTTTGATTAAGTAATTTTGCTGATTTTGGCCCGTTTAGGGAGGTTAAAAAGGCTAATATTAGGTTTGGTATTAATTTCTGTTTTGATTTTTTTATTGTTATACCCGCCGGTATTACTGTAGGTCGGTATATTAGCGTATACGACTATTTCAAAAATACCTACGGTATCGAAATACCCAACGACAACCCCGTGGTCAATATCGGCACTAACGATAACCCTTTTACTTGCCCGCCGAAGTGTGAGTGGTGCTATACGGCCAAAACGCTAAGGCAAAGCTAGGAAGGTCGCTTTTAGGGCAAGGAAGGCCTCTAATCAAAGGGCTTTGCTAGCATTGGCCTATTCAGGGACTTCAAAAGGCCAACATCGGTCCCAATTAAGAGGCGCACCAACTTGCCTATTACGAGCTGGTGCTATACTCGAAGGATAAAAGCGGGTTTGGGAAATAATAAATGAAAGGGATTCTGAGGTAGCTGGAGTTCTACGGGTGGCAGTAGGCCAAAGCATCTAATGGAAACTCTAGCCTCTAAGCGCTAGTAACGAAAAATGGTTAATTAAAAGGTAAAGATATAAATATCATCGTTTTCTTTTATCTTTTATTTTAAATTCCTATAATCTATTTCCATTTGTTTTATTGCTTTAGTCAATATAAGCTACGACCTAGTTTAAACGGATATTCCCTAAATCATTCCGTTTATTAGGATCGAAACATTTTATTTCATAAAAAAGAAGGCCCCGAGAGGAAAGTCATCGTTAACGGTTACCAAAATTTAAGATTATCCTTATTCTAAAATATAATGTTAGGTATATTTAAAGATAATTATTATATACCTATTGCTCTGATCACCATCCCGGGTTATTTTCCACCTTAACTCTTATTTCTTCTTTTCTTTTTTCATTAAGTTAAAGAATATAGGCTTAGCCTCGCTTTTCTTCTAAAGAGACTTCTTCTTAAACGACGGCGCTTTAAAGCGATATACGAATTTCTGCTCTTTTTGATTAGCTCTAGGCTTTTTGGTAACTTTGGCTGGCTATTAACGAGAAAATAGAATAGGGGGAGGTTTCGAGATAGAGGTAAGAGTTTCGCGAAGGCCTAGGTTTTTAGGAAGTAGAGTTAGTTAAAAGGAAATTTAAGAAAAAAGAAGTTTCGAAAAAGAAGCTTTTGCTAATATAGGTAGAGCTGGTTAAAAGGAAATTTAAAAAAAAGGAGGTTTCGAAAAAGAAGCCTTTGCTAATAAAGGTGGAGGAGGCATAGAAGAAAAAGATTAGCGGTTTTCTTTTATATTAGGCAAATCTAATTAAAATTAAAAAGCTTTTTTTTATTTTGCCCGTTCCGCCGTTTTAATAACTTCGATATCTTTGCCGCTATCGATATAATAGATTACGCCCAATAATAAAACGGAAAGATGTATCTTACGAAGCTTATTTCTATATTTTGGATATCGTCAATCTCTGATTAGAATAAAAGAAAAAGGAAAGAAAGGTATTTATTTTAGCTATAGCACTTTTGATAATTAGGATGTCGCTATATTTATTAAATATGTATTTATCTATTTCGATATAATAAATATAATTAGCGTATATTCCCTGGTAGAAATCAAAGATAAAGCGGCATTCGAAGAAAGGAAATATAATATATAATTTTAAATTTATATAATTAAATTGGTGGTAATTACGGGATTAACGGGCGAGGTAGCAATCGTAAAGGTTTATATTCCGATTGCTAAAAAAAGCTATAGCGAATAATGTTTTTTTTCGGGCGTCGGTGGTATCGCTAATTAAAGATAAATATTTATTAAAAGGGTATCCGTTATTATATTCGACAAATATTCAATTAAAAAAGCGGCTATTAAGCTTATTTCGTACGGTTTTTTAAATTACCTATTTATATTTTAAAAAGATAATGTTAAAAAACTTATCGATATTTTCTTAATTATCTTTCTTAAGCTTTTATAAACGGTAACGATAATTAATATTCCCGCGAAAGAAGGAGAAAATGATCGATAAAAAGAATAGGCGGGTTTTAATAAAATAGCTGATATGGCTTGGATCGGTTGGTTAGCGGTAAAAAACGATATAGTAATTGTGATTAAGGATTAGGGCGTTTTTAACGGATAAAAAGATAGATCTTTTTGAAAAGAATGTTGGCGGAGCGATAGAAAAGTGTTAAGAAAGAGTTTAAGTAACGGAAAGAAATGATCTTTAAGGAAAAGGCGTTGGTTTATAAGAGAAAAAGGATATAGAAAAAAAGCTTGAATTCTTTTTCGAAAGAAGAGCCATTTTTTTATTTTTGCCTATAGCTTTATTAATAATCGTAAAAAAAGATATAATTATTTTAATCAAGGTTAATTAAAGGTAGAGAAAGAATTAAGGGAAGGCTGAAGAAATTGTTATTGGTTGTTGGTTAAGGAAAAAAAGGAAAAGAAAAGAAGATAAAGTGGTTATTATTTAAAAGAAAAGAAAAAAATAAATTTAACCGTTAATAGCAAAGCGTTTTATAATATTCTAATTAGATTTGCTAATTATACCTAATTATGCTATTGCTTTATTATTTCTTTTTATTAATAATTATAAAGAATTACTAATTATTAAAAAGGAATTAATAATTATAATTAGGTTAAGGCAAGTTTACCCTTGATCAAATCTATTATAATTACGATAAGCAAAGCAATCGTTATTATAATTATTATTTTATAAAAGAAATATAAAGGTTAAATCTAATTTAAAAAAAAGGTTTTTTTTTATTTGTTAATATTTGAATTTATTCTTTTATATATACCTATCTCTATATTTTATCTTTTTTATTATTTTCAATCCTTTATTTATACCCACCATTATTAATAATAATACCATTAATAATAATAACAATAATTTTAATTTTCTTACTAATATCCGAATATTTTCCTTTTCTTTCTTTTCCGACTTTCCTTCTTTTAATTAAATAATATAGCTGATCGCCAGATAAATACCCTTTTTCGAAATGCTTTTTCTCCTTTTTCGTATAGCTCTTTTATTACGAAGATTTTTTCTCCCGAAGACGTTCAAATATATAGCTATATTCTTTAAAGCTTTACCCGATTATCCTTTGCCTTTCTTTTTCAGTATATCTTTATTCTTTTCGAAACCCGGAAATAGATAAGGAATATTGCCCTTACAGCCGATAAAGATATATTAAATTTAAATGACATAGAGGATTCTAATTATAAAGAAGCTATAATACGAGCAATTATAAGAGCTTTTCTTAACGAAATTTTAGGATGGGTTAATAATTTTTTTAAGTTAATAGCTTTTTTTAAACTAAATTTTTTCGTTTTAATTAAAGCTCCCGCGAACCCTTTTTTTCTATATCTTTGGAGTTCGGGCTTAAAAAAGCCGTTTTATATAAAACCCACCCTCCGCTATTATTACTTATGCCTAATATTAATCAAATCATGCCTTCGGTAAAGGCTAGCTTTATTGGTTACTTTAGCTCTTATACCCGGCCGGCCGATTATCTCCGGAAACGTTTTTTACACCTTTTCCGCCGATTCGATATCGGGCTTAATTAGCTAATGCCTATTAGCAAAAAGGCTAAAAATTGATTTTAGCTTTAGTCCGCCCGTATAAAAAGCATAATAATAATTCGTATCAGGATTATATTTCTTGGATTATTTAATATATAAGAATTTAATCTTTCTAACGCTTTTAAATTCAACGAAAAGCCTAATCATATATAACATTACCGAAGCGGATAGAGCTTCGCTAGGCCTAAGCTTAGATCAGATATCGTTTAGGCTCTTTCTAATGCTTTATATTTTATCGATATCCACCTAATCTTTGTTAAAAATATAATTACGGGCAAATATATTCCCTTCCTTTTACACCTTTTCCCGATAATCGCCTAAGTCTATTATAAAAGCTAGAAAAAGGGCTATATTTTGGGAATATCTATTGCCTTTTATATAAGCAATCTTTATGAATATTGAAATAGCGATCAACGAGGAAGAGTTTATATTTAACTTCGACGTGGTCAATCTGGCCAATTAGCGATTTATAGATTTGCTCGAAAACGGGGTTCTAACACTACATTAAAGCCTTTTCGACTTAGATAAAAAAAGAAAATCGAATTTTCGGATCTGAATAGCTTATAATAATCTAAATATTCGCTAAATCGCTTTTATTATCTACCGGCAATAATATTTTAAAGTATGAACATATAATAAGGAAATAAGGACGGCCGATTTAATAAATTCTGCTTTTAAAAAGAGAGAGAAAAAAGTGAAGATTTTAGAAAGTATTTTGGACCGTTATACGGGGCTTAAATCTAATCGGAAGGGTGGCTTAAAATAGGTCGAGACGATTAAGCAAACTAATAGTACGAATTATAATTTTCATATAATCAATAACCTAAGGTTCTTTTTCCGGGAGCTTGATTTAAATAAAATACGGTATAGCGATTAGACCTAAAGCGTTATATATCTTAGAATCTTTAGTACGAAGGCAAAAGAGCAAATTAATATAAAAGGGATATTTCGGGAAATCCGATTAAAATTTAGAAAATTTGATATCCTTCTTTATAAATTTTAGAAACATTAAATTAATTAGGATTTTGTTTTTTAGATATTCGCTTTTTAAAACCCGGAGGATAGTTTTATAAATTAAAAGATAAATTTTAAAGAAGGGAATTTTATTTATAAATAGCTTAAACTTAAAGGTTATAAGCTAGGCGGTCGTTATTATTTTATTTATAAAGAGAATATAGATCTAGGGCAATTTATTTATAAAGAAAAGCCCCGAAAAGGAAAAAATGCTAATTTAAATAAAGATTCGGATAAGGTTGTTTTAATAAATATATCTTCCCCGGCATATTCGCTGATCCGGTCAAATCCTTTTAGGCCTATATAATTCCGATAACGAATTAGCATTATTAAACCTAATAAGCCTATTATTCGGCTTCTGATCAATATTACCGCAGATAAAAATTATATTATATTTCTATTTCATTATACCCTTGATTTTTAAGGTTAGAAGAAGCTATTAAATACCCCCGTAATATACGAGTTTACCTAAAAGGAATAAATGGAAAAGAGGGCTAAAAAGGCGGCTAAAAGGGTTATATAAAAAGAAGAATAAATTATAAATGGATAAGGAATAAATTTAGTTCGAAATTCTTTGGTAAGGGCTTTGAATCTCGAAAAATGGTATATATTAGGGCAAGGTATAAAGGGAATATTTAGGGGTAGGGATAAGATATCTTAGGCTTTGATTAGGGTAGGATTACGAGTATAAAGTAATTAAGACGGTGATTTTCTTTTTAGGCTTTAATTTTAATTTTTAATATCTATTTTCTCTTCTTCGTTTTTATAATCTGATTTTAATTCCCCTAGTTCTAATTAAAACGTGATTATTCCAAATTACGATTTTTGTATGCTTTTGAGTTTGTGTATACCCCGATTCCGATTCTCCCTACCGGCTTCAGCAGCGCCGTCAAGTCAAACGTCAACAACGTCTTGTGGCGAGTCCATTGCGTGGGCCCTACTGGCCATGCTCTGGTTCACCGGTTATAAAGCAATCAGGACGGTGATTTTCTTTTTAAATTTAAATTTAAATTTTTAATGTTTGCTTTTTTCCTTTCGTTTTATATATTTTGATTTTAATGCCTTTAACTTTAATTGAAATATGATTATTCCAAGTTACGATTTCTATATATTTTTAAGCTTACATCTACCCCGATTCCGATTATCTTTACCAATTTTAATAACGCTATTAAATTAGATATTAAAAATAGTTTTTTACTAAATTTATTATATAAGCTTTATTAATTATATTTTAATTTATTAGTTCTTTGAATTAAATTATTATTCTATAGATTTATAATCTTTATTTTCTTTTTTAGCGGTTATTAAAATATAGTTTATTATGGGGCTTTCTTTAACGATTCAGTAGCTATATTTTTATATTAAGGTTTCTAAATATCCTTTTTCTCAAAATGATATTTAAAACTTTCTCTAATTTATTCATTTCGTAATAATTACCTTTTTCCTATATTATATTTATTTCGGATTTTTTCGGCGCTTCAATAGCTTTTCAGCATAATCCCGTATTTAATTAGAATAATACGTATATGACGCTAATTATCCGATATACAAGATAAATATATTGTTTTTAATAACTTAAGAATATAGCCCGGATTTGCTATAATTTGGGATAGCTTTTCTAAATTGAAGAATATATTCAATACAGCGTTATTTATCAAAATAATTTAAAAATATAGCGTATATTTCCTACGATATAGGACGGACCTCAGATGATTATAAAAATATCAGCTATAAAGGCTATACCGCTAATTTAACGGGGAAAAACCAAAATAGGTATAAACCTTAACGAATTTAATTCTTTTGATCGGAAATAAGCGAATTTTTGATTTATTCTTTATATTTATTATCAATATGATATATCGAATAATATAGGCTTTAGGGAAATTCTATCAAAATTTAAACTTATATAAAGCTTTTAAATTAAAAAAAAAACTTCGTATGAAAAAAACAAGACCGTTATTTCGGAATTTTATAAAATATTCAAACAATGAAGATATGAAAGCTAATAATTAATTATGCTTTTAATTAAAATAATATACAAAGGATTAAATATTAGGTTATTTGTTAACAAACGCTTCCTTTTTTTCTTTTCTTTTTACCGCCTTCGGAAAACCATAATTTCATAGCGCTAATAATTCTTTTTTATATATCTAATAATTGGACATTATATCTTCTTTAATTAAATACATTTATATACTGACTTTTTAAATTTTTATTTATTCTTTTATTCGTATATCTTTATTTAAAAAAGCTTCGATATCAAAAATATTATTTTTATAAAACTTATATAATTCTTTATATTTTTTTCTTTACCTTTTTATATTATATTTACTTGAAAACATCCCAAATTCGCCGACGATCTTCTTAACCGGAAATAGCTTAAGGCATCCAATATAGCTGTAACCGATATTAAAGAATCTTTTTCTAATAATGAAGATACCCTATCTATTAAAAACCCACCTCTTCTATACCTTTTGATTAATTAAAACAAAAGATAACAGTAATAATAATAGCTTTATCTCCCTTTATAACCGGCATTTTATTAACAACTAATTTATTAATCGTTTTACCCGAATTTACTTACTATTTAACGCTTATACAGCCAAAATTTCAAATAAAGCTATCAAGAATTCGCGTACGATTCGGGAAATCCTGGCGAATAAATTAGCCTACCTTTTTAATAATCACGATATCACCGAATTCCTCTTAAAGGTCAATTTTATTGAACGTTGCCTTTATTTTAATGATAAAACTCTTATCTTGGCTTTATAATAATAGATTACCAATATAGCCTTAAATATTAAAATTAAAAGATACTTATAATATCATACATATTAGAAAAATATTCAGGCTTATCTAAAATATGCCTTTATTTTTTGAAATAATTAGCATAATTTCTTTATTAACGATCGATTAATAGCTTTAATACGAAACCGTTATCCGAAAAAACCCGAAATAATAATATTTTTCGCTTTTGCTTATAATCGATATATATAGATAATTGATTTTTACAAAGAGTTTAATTAACCTCTTCGTTAAACTCGCGAATCTTATAATAATCTCAATATTATATAAAGTAAATTATTTATTGAATAGGCTATAAAACCTTTAAAATCAAAAAAAGCTTTGAATCCGATTTATTTATTACAGTTTGTAAAACGACTAAAATATAATTAATAAATATTAATTAGATAAACGTATTTTAAACTTACAAAACGAAGCTGAATATTTCTTTCAAGAACTAATAACGGATATTGACCTAATTCGATTATAACTTTATATATTTATATATAGCTTTGATTAAGATATTAATTGTAGTTAGAAATCCAATTCTGTCGAAAATCATTTGATTCGGTTTACGCTAGTAATTAAGGTAGTGCAGCGGCTTTTTAGCTTTTAGGTGGCTGTCGTAAAGGCCCTATTCCGGAAAGCTTTAAATAATATTTATTAAGAAATACAGGTTATAACGGCTGAAGAAGCTATAATTGATGATTTAACCAAATAATAAGGATATATAAAGTTATTAATATAGAAGAACGTTCGAAAATATAATAATTAATTAAAGGATTAAGATAAAAGATATTATAAAGAACATGATTTTTTGTGCTAAAAGTTATATTTATATATAAATTCGTAGTATTTTAAATTTAAATGGTTTTTGAACGTAAAACAAAAAATGTGGCTGTTTAGATAAATGAATTCGTTAATGTTATCGCTATTATTCGCAAAAATAATATTCCTTTGGGTTATTAGAGCTATAATAGCTTTAATTATAACGTTTTGAATTATCTTTTCTTAAACGAAATGATTATTAATAGATTTTTACATATTGATAAAATCAAAAGTATTAATTACAAGCTAGATATTAAAGAAAAGATTAAAATAAGCATCAACGAAACTTTAAATTTTAATACGGTTAAAGTATAACGTAATAAATTTGGTAATATCGTTAAATATACTTTTAATCAATAAGCCCTCCGTTTCTAAAATTACATTATTAAATTTATAATTAAATATTATAAAAGAAGATTACAAAGTTTTATAAAATAAGAAACGTTAAATTTAATATCGGCTTTATTATCGATAATCTTTATTTAGCCGCTTTCAAAAATAAATAGATTAATTATTTTTCATTATAATTAAATTCGAATAAACTAATTATTTATTTTTCTATTTGGTATAATCTTTACGTAATTCGGAATGTTTATATTGGAAAACTTAAAATATTTAATATAAATGCTTTAGCTAATAATAAAAGGATAAAGTTAAATAATCCTCCGCTACTCCCGAAAGTTTAAATCAAAGATATAGTTAGCTTTGATCGAAGAATATTTTAATTAATTATGTTAGGTTCGAGTTATTTTTTATATTCCGTTAAAGTTAAAAATATCGCTGTTTTTGATATTATAGCGGGGATTTTCGATCCGGAAATTATAGAAATTATATTTATTTCATTTTCCGCCGCTAATCTACTTATCCGCCGAAGCCGGCTTCGAATTTTAATTACATTAGATGAAAAAAATAAAACGCTTTTTATTATAACTCCCGCCCAAAAGATCGCTCATTTCTGTTTAAAAACAATATATTTAATAAACAGTTATTCTAAATCGATAAAGTTAATTGATTAATTATCTAAATTCTTATATAAGTTCATAATGAAAATAAAATTATTAAAATTATTATCGTCGAAATAAAGGAACAAGTACCGTTAATTAATTGTTTAATGCCCTTCCGTTGATATTCTTTGAATATATCTAAATATATTAACACTTTTCCGTAAAATTAATACCTCCGATTAAAATATAAAATATCTAAATTGAGACAATATAGCTATTTAATATATTTTAGAGAAAGATTCGCTTATTACGGATAGGCTATTGCGTTTATAAATAGTATAATATGATAACGAATGGTTAAATATTATCTTAGCGTTATTAAATTATAATTCTCTTGAAATCTTTCCTTTGAGTAGCTATTCAAATTTAAATAAAATTCAATTAGATAATTGAATACTTGGCATTATAAAATAAAGCATAAGTTCGTCGTTATATTTTAATATTTATATAGGAGCTCCGACGAATAAGCTTTTTAAGGCTTCAATAAATATTAGAGCTAAATTCAATATTATCCCTCTATTATATATCAAAAAGAACCAACTTCAAATAATTAATATTAAAAGAATTAATTTTATCTTTTATAATAATGGTATCGTTAAGATCGTCGGCGTAATAAAATATCCAATTTATATCGATAATATTAACCTTTTCTTTATTATGTTTATTATTATCAATAATATTAATAGCATTATATCCAATATGATTCTCGGCATACTTTTCTTTTTAATAATGAATTAATGATTTAAAAAGGGAGAAAATAGGCTAATAACCAGATTATTATTTAGCACTAATCGATTCGTCTATATATTAGGCAATAAAAACTAATTTGTATTTATATTTAAAATTTCGGGAAATTAGATTTAGGTTTTGATTAAATACGCTAAAATCCAAAGATAATCGATTTCGTGCCGCTAAGATAATTTAAAATTTGTTATAATTTTAAATCCTGAGGGATATTTTTAAATAGTTCTAAGATAAAGAAAAAGTGATAATATATTTAAATTCTGTTTTAATAAGCGATATATATTAAGAATCAATTGCTAAAGGTAAAGGGTGGAATATGCCGGCTTTTATGGATATTCCGTTAAATCCGCCTTTATTATTCATCTATATCGAAATAAATAAGCTAAATTTGGCTTTTTTTGATCCGGCCCTAGGAAAGGGCAAAGAAAAGCTAAAAAATGACCTTCTTTAATTAATCTGTATGTATAGAAAAGTAGCCGATAAAGCGCGTTTAGTCGATAATTCTCGTTCCAATAGATCTGTTTTAAAGGGAAATATTAGCTAGAAATAACGTTATGAAAAGGAGGTTGTAAATCTACCTTAGATTTCGTTATTTAGCGTTTATAATCGTTTTGTTAAATTAAGGTCTTTAGCTATACTTATTAGCGAAATGCTTATAAAAAAGCGTTTAATTGCGATAATAATCGATAATTATTTAATTTTATTTAATTAAAAGCTCTAATTATTTAAGTATATTATCCTTTGCTATAAAGTGGCGTTTGGATAGGAGTAATAGTATATTAGTATATTTGATAAAGATATCGTATCGTTTTACGTTATCCGTATTATTATTTATAACGTTTTTCAAAACCAAAATAATATTATTCTAAAAACTTTAAAGATAATAATTAACGATATATTTCGTATATATATTGAACGAGGTATTTTAGAAAAGTCTTATAACGTTTACCGAAATCACTGATTGTTTATAAAAAAGAAATATAAAAAATATCGCTTTATCGATAATAGCTAAAGTTATAATCATATAACGATTAAAGATGCTGAAGTTCTTTTAAACGCCGACGAGTTTACTTAAGGCTTTGGTATATATAAGATTCTTTCGTTTTTGGATTTCTTTTTAAGGTATAATTAATTAATATTGCATTTAATTGATAAATATTTAATAACGATTTTAATTTTATTAAGCTTTTTTCGAATATATACGCTTCTTTAAAGCATTATTAATTCAATAATTTAATTTTGAAAAATTGTTAATAGATTGTCTCATAATCTAATCTTCATAATATGCCGGGTTTCCGTTAATAATATATCAATTAAAGGCCTTAAAACCGATTATGGTGGTGAAAGGTTTATTAAATTATTTAATATTTGTCGATTTATCTTAGAATATCTAATCAATATTAATAAAGCTTTATATAATATTAAGTTGGTTAGTGGGATTATTATTGCTATTAAATCTTAATAATCCTGTTAAAAGGTAAATATTTTAGGTTATATTTATAGCTCGATTAGACGAATATCGATAGACGATAAATTTAGCAAAACTATTGAATAGCCTTTTTTTTATTAATATCAGCGAAATTGGAAGTTTTTGAAATTTATTTAATTTCTAGCATAAATAATATAAGAAGATTGCTATGATTGGACGCTTTTTTATAAATTTTATAAAAGAAAAGTGCCAAATTTCCTTTCTATATCACCTTTATTTTTTGGGCTTAAATAGGATCCTTATTATTACGTTAACCCTCCTTCGCTAATACTAAAGCTTAACGTTAATTAAGATATGATTTCGATAAAAACCGGAACTTTCAATGATCTTAGCTTTTATATCCGGCTAATCGATTATTTTCGTAAATACTCCTCGAACCTCCTCCGCCGATTCTTTACCAAGCCTAATCGGCCAATGCCTATTAGCATTAGGGCTAAAAGCCAATATTAACTTTAATCCGCCTATATAAAAAGCATGATAATAATCTATACCGGAACTATATTTTTAGAAATAATTAATATACGAACATTTAATCTTTTTCATATTTCTAGATTTAATAAAAGGCTTCATTATATACAATACTACTAAAACGGGTAAAGCTTTATTAAGCTTGTATTTAAATCGAATATTATTTAAACCCTTTCTAAAGCTATATATTTCGTCCATATACGCCCGATTTACGCCGGAAATATAACTTTAAAATAATATACTCTTTTCCTTCTATATCTTTTTCCAATAATCGCTTAATTCCACTATAAAAGCTAAAAAAAGCCGCATTTTAGGAACATTTATTGTTTTTTATATAGATAGCTTTTATAATGCCGAAATAGCGATTAGCGAAAGGGGATTTATATTTAATTTCGACGTAATTAACGTAATGAATTAATAACTTTTAAGTTTCTTTGAGAATAAAGTTATAATATTATACCAAACTCTTTTCGATTTAGATAAAAAAGGAGCTTTAATCTTTCCAATCCGCGTAATCTATAATAATACAAATATTCTTTAAATCGCTTTCATTATCTACCGATAATAATATTTCAAAATATTAATTATAATAAAGAAATAAGGATGGCTCAATCAATCTATTCTGCTTTTGAAATAAAGGGGAAATTAATAAAGGTTTTAAAGACTATTTTAGACTATTATCTAGTTCTTAGGTTTAATAAAAAAGGTAGACTAAAATAGGTCTATACGATTAAATGAACCGATAGCGCGAACTATAGTTTTTATATAATCAATAACTTAGAATTCTTTTTCCGGAAACCGGATTTAAATACTATGTGGTATAGCGATTAAGCCTTTAAGGTTATATATAAAGACATATTTAATATAAAACAAAGAAAGCGTGCTAATATAACTAATATATTTCGAAAGGTCCTATTAGAATTCGGAAACCTTAATACTCTTCTTTATAAGCTTTAGAAATGACTTATCAACCGGGCTAAATTCTTCCAAAAATTCGTTTTTTAAACACTAATATTAGATTTTAAAGATTGGAAAGATAAATTCGGGAGGAACGGAAATCTAATTTTTGAACCGTTTAAATCTATCGATTATAAGCTAAATGATCGTTATTATCTTACCCGAAAAAATGATATAAATTTAACGGAATATATTGATAAAAGAAAACTTTTAAACAAAGTTATTAACTTAGATAAAAAGTCGAATAAAATTATTTCAATAAATATATCTATTCTTATATATTTATTAACTCGGCTAAACTTTTTTTAAATCTGTATAATTTCGATAATAAACTAATACTATTAAACCTTACAAACTTATTCTTCGTCTTTTAATCAATATTGATATAAATAAAGATTATATTGCACTCTTATTTTATTATACCTCTAATTTCTAAAATTTAAAAAAGCTATGAAATACCCCCGTAATATATAAGCTTACTCAAGAAAAATAGAAAAAAAAGAAAATTAAAAAGCAGTTAAAAAGGTTGTATAAAGAGAAAAATAAATTATATATAAAATAAAAAACTAGCTTAAATTCGAGATTCTTCTGTACAAGCTTTAGACCTCGAAAAATGGTATATATTATGATAAAATATAATAAGTATATTTAAAGGTAAGAAAAAAATATCTTAAATTTTAATTAAAATATGATTACGGATATAAAGCAATTAAGATAATGATTTTTTAAACCCTAACTTTAATTTTTAATATTTACTTTTTTCTTTTCGTTTTATATAATTTAATTCTAATGCCCCCAACTCTAATCAAAACGTAACCATTCTAAATTACGATTTTTGTATATGTTTAAGCTTATACATACCCCGATTCCGATTCTCCTTACCGGCTTCAGCAGCGCCGTTAAGTCAGACGTCCAAAACGTCTTTTGGCGAGTCCATTGCGTGGGCCCTACTGGCCATGCTCTGGTTCATCGCTTTCACGATAGCCGTTTTGCGCCCTTTCTAAGCTCTCCGGACACTCCGGAGTTTAGAGACGATATTTAATTATAGCTATTGGAAATTCGAGCGAAAAGTCGTATCGACAACACAGCAATCGGCGATATAGCCGCTTAGTTCTACTGTATTCTTTCGAAGTTAACAGCTTTTTTTTAGGAATTCTTTGCCGGGTATATAATTAATCGAGATCAAAATGCTAATTTTCAATGCCAGTCTACTGCAACCTTTCTTTAAAAACTATAAATATAGGTTATTTTTACTATATAAAGAAATCGAGGCTTAATTAATTATAATTCATTGAAAATCGGCAATAATTATAAAATATATTATATATTATAAACAATATTCTTAGTAAGTATAGTGAATAAACTAGGCAGATAATATTAATCCTGTATTTATTTGTATTGAATGTTAGATTTATAATTAAAGAATACTTCGATCAAAAGGATTATTTGTTATATTCGCTGAATTTACAATAAAGCTTCGTATTTTAACGGAATATTTACCTTTACAGCCGAGAATAAGCAAATGAACTAATAAATTGAAAATAGTAGCAATAGCTGCAATACTAAAGATATCGATTTTTCATTTATTAACGCTGCGGATATAAAAGGCGCAAAGTAATATTCGCAAATAATTCTTACTTTAATATTATTTATATCAAACCGAATTATCTATAATATAACCAAAGATAATTGCGGCTATTTCTGGTTTAGTAAAAGGATATTATAGATATTAAAACGATAAATAATAACAAGATTGAAACAAAGAATATAAGATATATAGAAATCAATTTAACTCGGAATTTGGCATTTAGCTATGGAATATAGAAGGAATAAGAAGACGGACAAAGCATTGAATTTCAGTGAAGCGCTGGTTTATGCGTTCGGATTGCATTCAAATTAAGGTCAGGTTCTGGTATATAGAGGAGCCGCTACGCTCACATCACAATGGTTGGTGCCAGCAGGCCGGCCTGGTGGGTAACCTCCAGAGCGAGAACGTGCAAGGAAAACACAACATTCATAGTCGCTCAAATCACAACACATCTCCGCAATTTCACACATGCATTGTCCAGCTGCTCAAAGCCCGAGTGTCCAACAGGCTCATCACAAGGCATTCATGAGACCCGCCAGCAGGGCAACAAAAGCCACCACCTTCCCCAGCCCAGCTACAGCCCTTCCCATCGCCGCGCCCTGCTCCTCAATAAAAGTCTCATTCCTCGCCTTGGTGAGAATATCCTCAGTCAACACACCAGTGGCAGCCCACTCACTAATCAACGGCCCAAACGTCCCCAGAATATCCGTGCTCCTTCCCGCCGGGCAGAACGTCACCTTCCACCCGCCGCCCGCCGGGATCACAAACGTCGAGTCCGTATCATCATACGGATAACTATACGCATCCGGACACATTCTCTTCGCCGCACGACTATACTCGCTCCGCGGGCACGTATCCGCGGTATCGTACTTCCCCGTGCAGCAGTCCTTCGCGGCGCCAGTCGCATGGCACGCCGACAGGCACGGGTCGAAGACGGGCCGCGCCACGCCGTCGTCCGGGTAGGGATAGACGCCCGCGCCGGGCTTGCTGGGCTCCGAGGTCTGCAGAGACCAGGGGCACCAGTGGCCGACGTTGGCGGAGGTCTGTGCGGACTCGTAGGGCATGGGGTAGGTGGCGTTGGTATTTTCGAGGCCGGTGCGGTTGGGCGCGGCGAGGAAGCCGGTGGTGGCGATGCAGGCGGGCGACACGAAGGAGGCGGGTGGCGCGGGGTCGGCGGAGGTCGGGTCGTGGATGTAGGTGAGCCCCATCGGGAGGTTGTAGCCGTCGACGAGGGAGAGGTCGACGAAGTTTTGGGAGGCGCCTGTGCCGCCGGCTAGGTTGAATTCTGCGAGGGTGGCGGGGGGGTTGCCCTGGGATATGTTTTTAGCGAGGGGCTGCTTCTCATGTGTGCTGTCTCTGGAGATGACAGGGCATGGTGACTTACGGCTGCGGATGCGCAGTCCATGAACCCACAACTGCCCGTTTGACAGACTAAGTTATCACTGCCAGAGCTCGTGCAGTTCGTGCGTCCCCATACTCGCTGCTGCTATGTTAGTCTATTTGCTCTCGCGAATGCCAACAAATCGTGAGCCAACTCACCCCGTACCAGCTCGAAGTAATCGTCAGTGATCGATTTGATCCTGCTGTGAGTTCAAACCCGCCGACACTGGGCCCGCCGCCACTCGTTGTGTAGATTGCTGGCCATAATGTGTCTGGGCAGTTGTTATATATTTGTAGCGGCACTATTCCGTCCCATAACGACATGGTTGTGATGTTGTGTGGCGCTCGGGGAGATGCAGGTTCAGGCAACGACCGGGCGCGATATTTGTGCTGTATCGTGAGATGGCTTTGTTTGAGAAAGATGTTGGTGAGTATGTTGGATGATGCAATTGATAGACCAGGTGAGAAGAGACGAGATGCGATGGAAAGACGGCCCGAGACTGTGAGCAAAGATCAGGCGATTCGGTTTGATATCTTGACTCTCGACACCCCAGAAAGAACAATGCAACGCTGGCTTCGGTAGATTTAGAAGACTACAAGTGACACTAGTACCTGAAATATTGTGAGTCTGCAGTAGTTAAAACCTCCAAAGATCATCAACAACGCCCACAGCCTGCGTCAATGGCTTGCCCAGCCATTATAAGGGAGCGTGGTAGTACCTCATGAAGCCTGAAGTCGTTCATCCGGCATTTGAGCATACGGGGGCCATGCCATGGTTTCTGTTTCGACGGCCGTCGCTGCGCCCTCCGACTGGTCCAGCACACAGCATGGGGATCTTCCCTCGCTGCGTGGGCGGCGATGACGCATGAACGATTGGGTTTCCCGGATTCCCAGGCTGATGAGCAGGGCCAGGGTGCGTGATTGGGAAACGCGTGGTTCCATGGGGCTGAGCCGCCTGCATATCAATCATTTGGGGCTGTTATCCCGCCTGACGGACATCTCACGCAGGTCCAAAGGGACATGAATCGGCTAGCTGGTCTGTGAAGTGAGATACCAGACCACTTGACTTGGCGCTTTCTGTTGCAACCCAGGGTGTGTAATCAGCCTTCCGCTCCCACAGCGGAATTAGCTGACAGCCCGGAGCGGTCTTTTATAATTGTCCGATCAGATCTACGGAACTACGGTTTTAGATGGGGATCGTGATTAGACCTTATTTGGGCGTGTAAATAGCTTAGGCTAGCCAAACGCCAATAGGGTCCGATTTTCTTTTATAATACAATCTAAAATACCGCTATGCAATAGTTCTGAGCCCGGTTTGTAATAGCCCTAGATCTAATTCATCAATATATCGTCATAAATCGCTGAATCAACCTTTCTATTAATATACCGTCAATATATCTCATTTTAAGCCTACGCCTATGTTATCTAAGAAGCTAATTTTAAGCTATTTTAATGATTAGAAATTGTGGAAACGAGGATTTTAACGCTTTTGTATTGAAAAAAGTTATTAGTAATTCGTTAACCTTGATTTTAACGAATCTGTTTTGTTTAAGCTAATTATACCAATTAAAGAGGCCTAGTTTAAGAAGTTTAATAAAGAGGGTTATAGAACCGTTTTTCAAAAATATATCAAGATTTATAAATATCTTTACGATGAGTGGAAGCGGTATAAAGACGTTAAGGAAAAGATTTTTAAATATATCAAGGATATAATCGACGAGAAATGGATGGCATTGATTGGCAACCATATATAACCCAAGGACCGAATTAAAGATTTGAAGTTTTATATATGCTAAATCGCTATATAAGAGACGTTCAACGTTAAAATCGAATATATCGAAGTATTTTAAGCAATATAAGCTAAAATAAATCTATTTAATTAATATACCTAATAAAAGAAGGTATATTTTGATACCGAATTTTACGAAATATCTAATATATAGAGAATATATGACTTATAAAATTTTTAAACGTTATTTTTATTTGGATATTAGCTTGATTAATTAATAAATTTTCGGAGATCGATAAAATTATCGAGGATAGTTATATTTATTTATACGATTTCGAAAAATTCGGCACTTTATTCCTTAAGTATATCAATCGCATATATGGCAAAAACGGCTGTAATTATATAATAGTTAGTAGCGCTTTCGTTATTATAGACGATAAATCTAAAGAAAAAATTAAGAAAGGAAAAGAATGTTTTTACGGTGAGGGTGGTAATTTAAATTATAAGTGGGCGTTTAAGAAGTGTGGCGCTGTATATATCGCCTTTACGGGGAAGATGCACTTCGATCGTAAATTAACGAAAGAGCTTCTTAAAAAGTTTATCGATATTGCTAAAAAGAATATTAATAAGCCGTAATACGCGTAGGTATATAAAGATATATATAAAATAAAAATTGTAAGCTTTTACGCATTTACCGCTAATAATAATATTTCTAATAAAACCAAAAATAAGAAAAAGACGATAAATAAGGGGAAAGAGATTAAATAAATTATTAAAGATAACGGTGACGATTAAAACGATGAGCTTATTATTGCCATGATATTGGACGTTAAGCTAGATGCCGAAGATCCCTCCGATTCGGACGATATCACGATCAAAAACGTTAGAGATAGCTTTAACGTATATGGCCGTAGGTTATATAAGCTATATACCTCTTGGATCTTTAATAATTGCTTATATACCTATATTTATAATAATACGAAATATTTCGAAGAGGGTATATTTAAAAAGATAATTAGCAATTGCTACGTCGTTATTAGCGATGGATATATTGCTATCATTGGTATAGGGCAGATATGTTTTAAAGATTTCTTTAATAATCCCACTAAGAAGAGGTCTAAAGATTTTATCTTTTTAAATATTAAATATATCTTTAATATATATTATAATATTATTTCGGTGAATTTTTTGGAAATAGAGGGGATTATGGATCAATAGCTAAGATAATATTTTACGGTATAAATCAAATATTTTGCGGTTTTTATTTATAATTAAATAGTTGGTTAAGATTAATAATTTTATAGTAGCTATTTATAAATAAAATAAGGATTATTTTCATTATTATTTTTTCCAATTCTTTAAATATGCGTTTCTAATTATTAAATCTTTCTTAATTAAAGTACGCAAAAAGTTTAAAAAAAAGAGTTAAAAGGAGGAGCAAGCTATTATATATAAAGCTAGCGCGGTACGATTTTATTATATTTTAGCATTTACGTTTTAATTACGCCGGAGCATTCTTTTTTGAATATTTGGTATATATAGCCAAAGGTGTAAGGATCAAAGGATTGAAAATAGTTGATTATGAATATTGTGGTAAAGGAAAGGGATATAATGTTGTTTTATGGCGATAATGAATGTTGAGGTTTAGATAGCTTTTTTGGAGGATTTATTTTGATATATTTATATATCCGGTTAATAATTATAGATGGAAATATGGATTTTTGATCAAGGATAAATTTAGCGGTTTTATATATGGGTGGCCGATAGCGATTAAGGACGAAGTATTAGATATATTTATTGATTTTAAGTAACGAATTAAAGGATAATTCGGATTATATGTATATAAGATCACGATAGACGGCGAAGCGTTATTCGTTAATAAAGACGATGAAAAAGAATCCTTATTTGAAACTTATTATCGGGAAGAAGGAATCGATATCAAAAAGTCTTTGCTATTAATTAATAAATTATATAATAGGTTAGAAAGGGTTGGCGGTGTGATAAATTAAAAGATGTATGTTATAAAGGGTTTTTTGCTTGACGATATATAGTACGAGATATTTTAGGTCGTTATTTATTTATATAATTGTATTTCGATTTAACGTTATTAGTAGGAATCATTATATCAGATTTTATTGACGTAAATGAACAGCCATTATCGTTAGTATTAAGCACCAAATTAAGAAGCGGATTTCGATTTTAACCCGAAACCATTATAGGATTTTATATATATACACGGGTGCCGGGTATATATATTTATTAAATATTTCAAATCTAGGCGTGAAAAATCTTATTATTAAATGAATAATCGTGCTTATTTAGGCTATTTAGTAGGATATTAAGCCTTAATTTATTTCGTATTTAGATACCAGAATTTGAATAGGTGATCGTAAGCAGGGATATGATATTTAACGAGATTTATTTTTATAACGGGAAATTCGAAGAATTAGCTATTGTTATCGCCGAATTAGAAGATCTTTCGAAGTAAATAGCATTATTGAAAGAGAAGCCCGATTCTTTTAGAAATTTGCTTAAATCGTTTGAAATCTTTAAATAAAAGGGCGACGATATAGCATTTTTTAACATTAAATACGAAAATAATTAGCATATTAAAGGAAAAGGGATTATACTATTAGCCATTTTATCCTAAAATATTATTTTTTTCTTTAGAAACGCTATCTTTTAGGGGTAAAAGGATAGATAATATAATTAGATTATAATTAGATCTATTTATTATAAGCTCTATAGGAAGTTCGGGGGTGGATTAAAGAGATATGGAGATTATATTACGATCTCGAAATGCCTTATTAGATAGACCGAGTTACGATTTTAATTTATAAAAGAGGGTGCTAGAGTTTAAGATATCGCGGAGAAGTCTGAAGCGGCAATATTCGGAGCCGCCTGAGGCTATACCTATAGACGTTACGGCAATTAGGCTTAAAGACGTTGATATATAATAGCGCCTAAATTTAAAGAGATACGGCGGAGACGATTTGATTTTATATAAAATCAAATGTATTAGAAGCGCGTTTAATTATTTGATAGTTAATTATAAAGATTATTAAAAGGAAGATTATGGTTTAGATTCTAACGATTACGAAATAGCATGATTTTATTTTATGGTGAGTGTTGATGGGCTTTATTGTATATATAGACACGCTTTGCTTAAAGTCCTTAACCGTTACGAGGATATAAAGAAACATCCGTTTAAGGATAAGTTTATTAAAGTTATAAGATTAGAGTTTAGGGATTTGATTAAGTGAGGAATATAGCGGTTAATAGAGAGGACGCGTTTTAAAGGAAGATTATTGCTAATTAAATAGGTTTTTATATATAAATTTGATTAAAATGGGTTCTTAGATAAGTGCAAAGCTCGAATTATTATAAGAGGCGATATATAAAAGAACCATGGTGAAAAAACCTATATAGCTACCTTCGCTACGCGTATATTTAAGATAATGATGACATTCGCAATTAGATACAATCTAAATATATGTTAATTTGATATACGCAATACGTTTCTCCAGGGCAAATTTAACGATGAAATTTATATCGAATTGCTAAAACGGTATAGAGATTTTAGATTTTTGGGCAAAGAAGAAAACGATATTATAATTATACGTTTATATAAAGCCCTTTACGGATTAAAGGAATCACCATTATTATGGTATAATTAGTTCGGTTTAATTGTATGCCAAATAAGGTTTAAGACCGGAGAGGATCTTTATGTATATACGCTTAGAAAGATTATTTTGTTGATTTATATAGACGATATCCTTATCTTTAGCCTAAAGAATTAGAAGTAGTAGGTTGATCGTATTATCGAGCAG
Organism: Ophiognomonia clavigignenti-juglandacearum; assembly: GCA_003671545.1. Lineage (NCBI taxonomy): Eukaryota > Fungi > Ascomycota > Sordariomycetes > Diaporthales > Gnomoniaceae > Ophiognomonia > Ophiognomonia clavigignenti-juglandacearum. The sequence goes on along the minus strand of PYFS01003964.1, from coordinate 51,532 downwards.
TTAAATTAGAGATATATTGTAAAAAAGGAGGAATTTAAATAGTATTTGGATATATAGGTTATTAAAGATAGGCTTAAAAAGAAAATCTGGTTGATATAAAACTAATATATCGAAAAGATTATAGTGAAGTTTGGTTAAATAGAGGGGCGTATATTAAGCCTTTCTTTCTTAAATATTTCTTTTAAGAAATACGGTAGGCAGGCATATAAAAGAGAGATCAAAGCCTATTAAGAGCGTATAAGATCAATATTATATATAGCGATTATAATATAATCTAATATATCTAAGGCGGTTTATTATTTCTCTCGCTTTTTTATTAATCCTTCGGAATATTATATCAAGTTAACTAATTAATATATCCGGTATCTTTATTATATATATTATTTGGCGATTTAATACGATGGTAATAATTACGATATCGTGATCGTTAATAACGCCTCCTCTGTGGACGACAAGGAGTCGCGACGATCTTTTTAAAATTATATTGTGATGATCGGGGATAGGCCAGTTCTTTAGAAGGCTACCCTTTAATCCATAATTATAATCTTTATAATAAAAGCGGAGATCCTAAGCTTTGAATAAATAATCAAGGAGGTATACCTATTATAATGTATCCTCGAGGATATAGGCTATAGCTTAAGGAAGCCTTTCTATATATATTATAACAACGCTTAGATTATATATTTGGTTATTAATAATAGTTTCAGAATCGCGATTAAGCTACGGTATATTAATATATAGAATATATAGCTTAAATAAGAGTATAACAAAGATATATTTACGCTAAATTATTTTGCTACGGACTAAATACTAGCTAATGGTTTCATAAAGATTCTATTAAGGCCTTATTTCGAAAGATTCCTTAACTATTTAAATCTAATGGATATATTAAGATTTATATAAAAAATAGAGGCGAGAGAAAGTATCGATAAGTAGGCATAAATATTATAATAGATAGGATTGATATCGGACAAATAGATAGGCCGGTAAAGAGCATAAAAACGGAAGCCTTTTAATAATTAGATTCATATTATAGGCCCTATTTTAGTGCGGCTGGCCTCGAATTAACTAATAAGAAAAGCCATATTATTTGGGTATGAAATTTATTTTGACATTGCTAATTCGGCCAATATCACTCGATAACTAAAAATCAACGCAACCGTATAACCAAAACCGCTAAATCAAATTGCGATCAAAAGATAAGAGCATCGTATTAAATCTTAGCATCTTTTTCCTCTTTTTTTACCAATAGGTTAAAGCGGCGTAAGCCTTTAACGGAAAGAACCTTAACCGAGATAATATTGGCGGGCGTATTTAATTGGAAGCTTAGCAAAACTGTTAAATTATAGGATTAATCGTAGGGCTTTAATTTGGAAGCTATATTCTTAAAAATATTCTAATATCATATCTAATAGTGGGTATTAACCGTATTGACGATATCGAAGGCTTATATAAGTTAGGAAAGAGCATATATAAAAATAGGTAAAGATTTATAGGATAAATAATTCGGACGAAACCAGGTTTTATACGAGCGCGACCGGGATCGAAACCATTTTTACGGCCGGCATAAAATAAGCCTATAAAGATATTGCGTTCTTTATTAATTAATTTGGACGAGGAAATATTGATGATAGCGTTATAGGCGATTTTTAAAAAGGAAGAGAAATTATCCGGAGTAAAGGTCTATAAACGGACCGGAGCATAAATAGCTACGATAATAAATATCTTAAGGTTATTATTAATAACGATTATTATTATTATCGATAAAGGGCTTAACGAAAGTAAGCTTTGGAGGAGAAGTGGATATTATTGATAAAAAAGGAAAAGAAAAGAGGCTAAGGAAATTAGAAAAAAAGCGATTTTTATAAATTATTAAATAACAATGAATCTATCCGGTAAAAACCTTTGACCTCTTTTATATATAATCATAACGTATATAAGGAAATCTAAATAATAATAGAAAATTATAAATTAATAAAATAAATAGGAAATAAGCCGAAAATAGCATTATACAAAGGGCTTATTTAATTTTTGTTTATTAGGTTATTTGGGCTGATTAAAGGAAGGAGTCAAAAGGGCTAAATCACTCCTTAAATCACGGTTTCGTAATTAGGAGTTAACGATAGCGAGGGTTACGATAATCTCTATTAAGAAAGCAATCATTTTAATTGGGGGGGGAGTGTTGCAACCTAAGGTGTATAATCAGCTTTCCGCTCCTACAGCGGAATTAACTAATAGCCCGGAACGGTCTTTTATAATTGTCCGATCAGATCTACGGAACTACGGTTTTATATGGGGATCGTGATTAGACCTTACTTGGGCGTGTAAATAGCTTGGGCTAGCCAAACGCCAATAGGGTCCGATTTTCTTCTGTAATCCAATCCAAAATACCGCTATGCAACACTTTCGTCGTGAGTGGCCGTGGTGCCTTGCACATTTAGAGCCGCCCATCTTGCTTGCTGCATGGGTGTGGAAGCGCCGCTGATGAAGAAACCCCACTCTGGACGAGACCCTGAATTTTGGAGGATGATGTCACTCACATTCGCCGGTGTGTCGACGGCGGCACACTCGTGATAGCTCTCGAATGTGTGGACCACTATGTAGAGCGTCAATAGAAGCTGTAAGAATGCTTCTAGTCAGGAACAGGGGACAACGGGAAACTGGATATCAGAGGTACGGATTATTCGAGCACATGTCAACATGCACGGCAGATATCGTGACCACCGCCTGCGGTACACCACATGCAGCGACACAAAATCACCTGGGTACGCCATCGTCTAATTCCTAATCGGAAATGTTCTCGTGATTTCGTCCAATTGGTGTATCAAATTGGTAGAAGAAGCTTTTGCTAAGGTGTCTAAAAAAACAGACTGTCGAAAGCGGCAGGTCAAGTATTTCTAGGTGTGGAAACATATGAAAACGCCACTGCCCAAGTGTGCACTTTTAGACCACCTCAAACAGTGTACCGGAAGAACGTCGCATTGTCACCCATGTGCCTCTCGGCCTCCCTCTCAGCCTCCGTGTACTCACTTGGCGGCTTGTGCATGCGATCACGCCGAGCGTTCTCACGGCGCAAGTAAATCGTCATCAATATGCTCAAGACTGCGGCCATAGCCTGGAAGGCCAACAAAGTACCGTGTCCGGGGTAGTATGTAGGGCGGTCCTTGCTCTGGTACAGGTAGGCAGAGATCATGCTGTGGCCAAGTGTCAGTGTGGGTAAGGTTGAGATGCAACTTTACAGAGGGAGGAAGGCGGAGAAGTATCGGAGAGAAAGGACCTACCCGCCCATGTTGCCGAATCCTACATGCATAGCGATGCCGACGCCGCGCTTCAAACTACCACCAATGTTGTTTCCGTTCCAGGCGACACTGCGATGTATTATCTGATTAGCAATCGCTCCAGAGCAATATGGGGTTGGCAGGCCAGGAATGGATCGGTCTGCACTCACCCCTGGGGAACGTTGGGGTACACGCCGCTAGCGAGGAAGAAGCAACCGGCGTACTTGACGGCATTGTTGTCTGTTACGATGAGCATGACGAGGCCGACCATGCTGAAAAGGCAAGAGAGTTAGTAAGTGTTTGCTCCATGGAGAAGATCGCAAGACCTAAGGGTTGTGCCACTTACGCCAGGCACATGAAACCAATCATGAACAGGCCTCTCTGTTTGTACCTGTCCGCAGCCCAACCTGCGCCGATACAGAAGAAACAAGCAACAATATATGGAGGCACAGTCAACAGCTGCGCGGTGGTGTTGACATAGCCCAGGCCGGCGATGATGGTGGGCACGAACAAGGCGTACGAGTACAGCCCGGTATACACTCCGATCGTGATGAACATGTGGACCCAGATCTTCCAGTCCTGCAGAGCGTTCCAGAAGTACTTCATGTCGAACTCATCTGCCAGCGACGAGCGATCACGCTTAAGGCGGGCCGTAACCTCGGTGCGCTCGGCCTCTGACAGGAATCTGGCCGTGTCTGGATAGTCATACATGGCCCAATACGCCCAAATAGCTAGCACACGGTCAGTAGTTACACATGGCTGATTGGGGACTGGTGGAACGAACCGACGAAGAAAGTCAGCATGCCCTCGAGTATAAATAGCCACTGCCAGCCTGAGAGGCCTCCTACGCCTCGCATCTCAAGAATCCCGCGTGCGAGCAGCCCGCCAAAGGCGCCTGCTGCTGTTGCGGCCGAGAAGAAAACGGACATCCTCAATCCACATTCGTGGCGGCGATACCACATTGTAATGCTGCGAAGGCCTCAGATTCAGCGTGTGGACTTTGTGTGGATGTGTCCCCATGGTGCAGAATTGCTTACTAGTAGGTCACGCCGGGAAACAAACCTCCCTCAGCCACACCGAGGAATGCTCTCGCAACTAGTAACCCCGGGTAGCTTTGTACGATACCCATCAAAGTGGTGACAAGACCCCTGATTTAGATATTAGCTGTGGGCGATCCAGACGGTCAGGGCAACCGCAACATACCAAGCCACCATGATGCTGGGAATCCAGACACTCGGTCGAAACCGCTTCATCGCCATGTTACTGGGAACCTCCGCAGCCACATAGAATGGGAAGAAGACAGCAAGGGCGTGGTTGTACTGCAGACCGCTCATGTTGAGGTCCGCTTCGAGGGTGTCCAGACGTGCATTTCCGATATTCGTGCGGTCGAGGAACGACAGCAAGTAGAGCAGCGCAAGGAATGGTATCAGCCTCCAGTCGATCTTGCGGATTAGCTTTTTGGTAGCAGTTTCGTCCCACTCCACTGCAGTCTCTAAAGAGCTGCTATCTTTCGACGGGGTAACTTTCTCGACTTGTTGCTCGGCGTACTTCATGTCGAGGCTGGTGTTGAAGCGTTCCGCCTCCTCTTTCTGGATCGCTGCCGCCATCGTGCTTGCTCAGAGAGCCCTGACTCCCTGTCAAGTGAGGTAATGTGTCCGCTGAATCAGGAAAATGAAAGGGAAGCAAGGAGAAAAGCTAAGAGACCTGGGAATCCGAAAGGCCTTAGCTGCACTTCTGGCTCTCACACCGGGGAGCCTTCCCCTTCTTAAGTATCACTTACACAATTTCAGCTTCCCCGTCCTCCATGTGGCCACCACGGACCTCGTCCCTGCTCAAGCACAGAGTGAAGTCTGTTAGGCTGTGGGAAGAGGGACGATTGGTCGATTCTGCAGCCCCAAGCCGCTCGCGCCTTGGTATCCATCCCCGCTGTAAGCAATAAGTTCTGGGCCAAGACGCTCTGATAGTCCTTCCAAGCACACAACACCAACTCCAAGAGCTGTGTGCCGCTCGCCCGGGTCAATTGCAGCAGATTTATCCACTCAGCCGCTGGAGCCAAGATAAGCACTTAGACAGAGATGACCCCTCGAGATCCATCGCGCATGAGAAGCTTCCATCCCTCAGCACCACCACACAGCCGGACGCTGTCATGGTGTTGATTTCCTTGGCGTTACCATTGTCTCGGGAGGCAGGAACGCGCCAGGCACCTCGCAGAACAGGTTGCATACCCACTCTACGATCCGGCAAAAGTTGTCAGACCTGTAGCATGATCTTCATGATGAGATAGGTTGTTTTCAACCCAGACTCTTCCGATCGGGTGACTCGAATCCAAGCCTTGGCAAAACCCCCGGATTCGCCAAGTCGTCCCCCACAATTTCCCCGGATCTGGGGAGTCAGCGTATCGTAAAGGGCTTGGTAATTGAGTTCGTCTTGTTCCAATGTCCGTAGGATGGGTAAAGCAATGCCCCGAGATGGCAAGGCTAAGATATCTCCCAGAACGCCATGGATCTGTCATCCGCTTGTCACGGGTGCCAACCTCAATGCACTGTTCGGCCAGAAGGCAAGTTCTATGATACCCGAAACAGTCGGGTAGCACGACAAGTAGGTGTATTGTTGAGACAAATACTCCGTACACGCGAGAAGACGAGTATACAGGTCGTGGTCCTGTACACGACCTACCGAACTCGGTGGAAAAGAACGACAATAGACAAAACATTCCTACAGCCAACGAGTTGACAGCTAATAGGCGAAGCTTCGTACATCTCAGAGGCGCCCATTAGCTAGAACGGATTTGGTGATGATCGTAGAGCGATTCAGATACCTACTACTTAACGAGCGGAAACTTTGAGCTCGCTTTTAGAGCCTGCTCGGCATAGCCTCCGTTGGGCTAACTAGGGCTAACGGCCAAGAGGATTTTGGACAGCAAGTACCGCCGAGGTTACATCGCGTGCTATTAGCGTAGGTATATAGCCCGTAGCGTCACATTAGAACACTTGGCATATACCACATGTCCGTTAGCTTCAAATTGACTGCTAAGGTTATATTATTATCCGGATTAAGCTTAATAAGCCCCTTTCGTAATGGCCATTGCAATTACGCTATAATAGCGTAAATAGAACGGTTAATTAGGATTTTAATCCCTATATCTAGCCTATTTAGGTACTATATCCATATTCTCTATTATTTCCCTTTACGTATATTTCTTGTTTCTCTATTAATAGCCTTTTATTATAATTAATTTCTTATAAAATTTATTATAAATATAGCTGTTATTATTGCTATTAATTGTTATCGCTAGCGCGTATAATTCTTATAATCTCGAAGATTATTAATAAACCTAATAATCTAATATCTAAAGGGATTATATAAAGTATAGCGTTTATCCGAAAAATCAATTATAACGTTAAAAAGATATTTATATATTTATTTAGAGTTAATTAGCAAAAGTTTTTTTTAATTTAATAGTATAGTTTAGAATATAATTTAATAGTATAGTTTAGAATAAACTATATATTAGAAGATATTGAATATTAAATAACGGAGCAGAAATAGCTTTTTATATATTCATATATAATATATTATAAAAGATAGCTTACTACGAATTCCTCGTTAATTAAAGCTCTATCTCAACCATTATCAATTTATTATTTCCGATATTTAAGCGGCTGTATTAAATATTTATAAAGCCTATATTAGATAATTAGCTTAATCGTGAAATTAAGCTAAATCTAAAGCTAAACGCTTTTAATAAATATATCGAAGCTATTAACGGTATATATATATATATATATATATATTAATTCGTATTAAATAAAAGGAATTAAAGGCCTAAAGAGACCGTAAAAGGAATATTAATTGAAAAATCTTCGTAGTAATTAAATATTAGAGTAGGGACTTTAATTATATATGAGCTAGAGCCGAAAGCTCAATTACAAACGCTATTTTCGTAAGTTTAGCTCTCTAAGGATAATATAATATTGAATCGCTTTATATCGATATTATTTAATTAATAGCGGCTTCGATATTTATAGGGGGTTCATAATCCTATATACGAATATATAATATTACTTATAAGATTAGCGTAGCGCAAATAACCCTCTAAAGAATCTTTATAAATTATATAACTTATAATATATAAAGGTATATATAATTATTAAATAAGCTTTCGGATATATACAAAAGTTTTAGAAGATTGTATATAAGATGATAATAGAATATAGCTTAGATAAATAAATTTATATTATATATATTATAATAAAGCTTTATAATTTTATTTTTTTAAAAAAGTAATTTAATAAAGAAAATGTTTTACGGACGAATTATTAATAAGTTATATTATTAGAAAATAAATTAGATTTAGCGGCTTATATAGCGGAGAAAGCTCGAATCATAGATTTCGTAAAAGAATGAGCTATGCGTTACACCAGAGCATGGCCAGTAGGGTCTACGCAATAGATTCGCTAAAAGATGTTGTTGATGTTTGATTTGACGGCGCTGCTGTAGCCGGTAGGGAGAATCGGAATCGGGGTATATATAAGCTCAAAAGCATATAAAAATCGTAATTTAGAATAATCACGTTCTGATCAAAGTTGGGGGCATCAAAATCAGTTCATGTAAAATAAAGGGAAGAAAATAGATATTAAAAAATTGAAATTAAGGCCTAAGAAGAAAATCACCGTCCTGATTGCTTTATACCCGTAATCCTACTCTGATCAAGGCCCAAGACATCCTATCCCCACCCCCAGGTACACCTATCACACCCCGCCCCAATATAGAGTTTAATTAGGTTTAAAGATTATATTATTAAAAAATTAAAGAAGAAAATAGGCGTATATCGAATATAGTATATAGCTTTAATTTCAATGTAAGAAAATTATTAAAGAAAGTTAAATTGCTATAGAATAAAAATAGAGTAAGTAAATATAAGTTTATTTAGGTATTATAGAAATAAATATATAAATATATTAACAATATTATATTTTCTAATTCGCTAGCTAAATTCTTTTAATAATTTAAAATTTGTATAATATAGCATTATATATTAATATTTTTATATATAAAGTTTTATTATTTAGTAAATATTAATATTAATATTAATTATCAATCAATTTTTTAAAATACCTCTTTTAAGCCGGATTATTTATAGCTTCCCTAAATTCTATTTCTTTTAATATATTTAACGTTTTACGCATATATTCGATTTAATTACTTATTTTTCTATTTTTAATTTAATATTTTGCGTATTTCTATCGCTTTATTGTCTTTTATCGCCGATATCAATAAATAAATTCGCCTGTTAGTTATTCGATAACCTTTCTAGTACTTTCGTTTTCCTTCGCCGTTAATCTGTCTTTATATTGCGTTAAAAATAATTTAACGGTTTACGAAATTACGAGGCTTGCTATTAAGATATCGTCGAATCTAGCGTATATAAGGAGCTTATAAAATCGTTTTATTAACGGGTAGCCGTTTTGCTAGTGAAGGTTTTGTAATTAGGCCTTCGTTAGTAAATATGCGGTTTTTTCGCGGCGTAGGAAGAATTATAAGTATTTTTATTTAAAGAGAATTGGAAGCCGTATATCAAGTCGGACGCTGATAAGCTCGTTTATAATATTATTTAGGTAGATTTGTAGGCGGTTTATATTTGTTAGGGATATTAGGAATAGGGTGTTAGTTTTTATTACGTAGAACGTGATTAAATTAATCGGAGTATGTATTTTAACGGCTCCGATAGAGGTTATGGCGTTGCTAGGGCTAAAAGCGATTAATATAGCGCCTTTTTAGTTTTCGTTTAATTAGAAGCTATATTTATTTTTAAGGGCGAGATATTGAGCTTTGCCGCTTATAGATTATTTAATGGCTCCGATATTTATTAGAATACCCTAAAATTTACCGCGTAAATACCGATTTAATACGAATTAGCTAGCGGGTGCTTATATTTTAATATTATAGATATCTTTATTAATAACGCGGTATATAAATGTTTGGTCGTTAATTTATTATTAGATAAAATAGCTATGATCAAAAGCTAGTGCCGTTATTATTTATTAGATAAAATTATAATTATCGGGGATGCCGGGGTTAATAGGAGGTTTATCTTTTTTAGATAGTTAATTAAATTTATTGCCTTTAATCTAGGTATAATATTGCGATTATATAGCCGGGTTTATATCGGTGAAATGGTAGTGAGAAACGTAGGTGTTGCGTGCGGCGATACGCTTTTTTATAAAGTGATTGGTAGATTAATAGCTCTTTTTATAGCAAATAATATAAACCTTATTTTTATAGAAATCATTTTTAGTTTGGTTGTTCTTATTATTGGAGAAGGAGCTTTTAGGCGTGTTGCCGCGGTGTATATTTTTGAATTTATTATTGTTATATTTAGGCTTGAAGCTAAACTTTGGTTTGAAGTTATTACGGCTATTGCCGGTATAGCGGCGGTCGGTATAAAATATATCTTTAGCGATTGTTAGATTATTAGAATAATCGTGCTCGTATTCGCCGTTAGGGTAGGTTTTAATAGCTTTAGTTATATAAGAGGTGTTGCGGCGGGTTAAATAGGTTTTTAAAGAGGATCGTAGCTTTTCAAATAATTGTTGAGAGGAAGCTGAATTGGTTTAAAAGGTATATTTTAGCTTTTTAATGTTATAGTATATTTGAATAAACGTTATTAATAGCTTTAAATCGTTACGCTTGCTTTATATATACTGATAAAGCGCTAATTTGTTGTATAGTTTTTAAAGTATTTTTCGGAGGTTTATTTTTAGGTTTTCGTTATATATTTTGGTCAATATTATAGATATTTAGTTGCGGTGGTATTAAGAGCGGTTTGCCTTCGTATTAAAATGGGCTTTTAGCTTATAGTATATAATAGCGAATATATCGTTTTGAGCTATATAATAGAGATAGAATGTTTTAGCGTTTCTTGTTAAAATACGAAAAAATATGGTATGGAATTAGTTAGGTTAAATATTAATTATATAATAGATATTTAGGAATAGCTGGGTCTTATTTTTTAAGATATCGTAGGGCTTGCTGGTATAGTTATTATTGTAGTTCTATAATTTGGCAAAAGTTTGTTGTATTTGGGTATCTAATTTAATTGTTGGTATATCTATAGGCGGCAGGTCTTTGTAGGGGTTATATGGTTTAGCTATAATTTGTGCCTTTTGTTTCGTTTTTAGCGTTTATTAGAATTAATTATGGTATTTAAAAGAGATTTTTATAAGGTCAGGAGCTTTAATAAGCGTGAAATTGTATGTATAGGTCGTTGGCAAGAGGTTTAGGTTAATTGCGAATATAGGTTATTGAATTTGGGGTATTGTAGCAGGTTGGTGAGGGTTTTGAATTGTAGGTGCTGGTGGGTTCAGCGTTTGATTGACGGATTATTGTAGGCGTTATTGCTGATTGATAGGCTGTCCGATAGGCTGTTTAATAGGTTGTTAAGCAGGTTGTTGGTTAATAGGCTGCTATGGCTGTGGGGTAAATGTTTAGCGATTTATTATCGGTGTATTTGGAGGGTTGTTTTATTGTTGTATAATGTAATCTATTGTTTTTATAGCGATATCTTATAAGCTATTTGTTAGGTTTAGAATCGTATGGTATATGATTGGTAGCAAGCTTCGATTTAAAGGTATGCCGGGTATATTTTTTTATATTTTTTAAAAGTCTTATATTATATTTTTAGTATTATAAAATTTATAGGTGGGTGAACGTTGATATAGGCTATCTCTTAATAATAAGAATGGGTTATTTCTATTATTATCGCTTTAATTATATATAATCGTGGCTCGGCGGGGATTTCCGGGTTTGGGTATAATAAAGGGAGGGCTATAAAATGTCTAGGTTATAATAATAGAGTTTCTGGATATAATTGGAATAGCCGGAAGTTATATAGCTTATGAGTTATATTATATTTATTAAATCTTTCCGATTTATAAGCCCGGATTGAATTTTTATTATATAAGCTCGTTAATTGGCTATTTAGGGAAATTTTCGGTATATTCTAATTAATATAGGGCGTAGTTATTATTATTTATGCCGGGCTTTATATAGATATTACGGCGGCGTAAGAAGTTTTTGAAAATTCGGGGGAAATTGTAGGGGAGATTTTTGAATATAGAAAGGGATTAATCTTAGAATTCGTTTATATATAAACTTTATAACTCCGCGTTAAAACTTTTTTCGATATAATATTTAATTATTACGGCGGCCGTATAAATAGCTAAGTGCTTTTTTTAAAGAATTTATTAATTTCGTTTTGCTAATAATTAATATCGATGAAATATTAGAAGCTTTTGTTAAACCTATAGGGGCTTAAGAAATATTATAATTTCGGGGTTTTTTTATATTTATAGGATCGTATTTATATAGGAGGTTTGCGAGCTATTGGAAGCTTATAAATATGATCGGGGAGGGTTTTATTTTCGGTTATTATATAAAGCGGACCGGGATTAATTCAAAAGTTTGGTGGGTTTACCACCTAGATTATTGCCCGATTCTATTTTATCTTTTATATATACCGTTTTTAGCTTTTTGTGGTTTTAGCTCGGTTTATAAAGTAAGGTAGAAAGTGAAATATATATGAAAGATTATATTAATTTGTTTTGAGGAATATAAGGCGAAGTAGTTACGTATAAATTAAATAAGAGATTTTCTATTTATCCGTATTTATTTATAGATTTTCTATTGGTTTGCTTGATTTTATTTTGTATATTTAACCGTAATTGGTACGAGAGTTTAGGTTAATAATTTTTTTTGGTTCGGTTTTTTTTTTAAGAAGAGGGTGAAGGGGGGAAATAGAATATAGAAAGCAAAACGGGATATAAAATAGGATATAAAATAAATATTTAGCTTAAGGGAGTGTTTGATTTCGTTTGTATAAGTGTAATTGTTAAATTGTTGTTTTTGTTAAATATGTTTGAGAATATAGGTAAGGTTTTTTTTGAGTTTTGGAAGGAAGAAGGTGGAAGGAGGGTGACGTAATTTTGAAGTTGCTAAATCGTATTTCGAGGGTTTTTTAATGTGTTTACGTTCGGCTTGTGATTGGTCGATTGGGGAAATGACGTTAGGCGAGTTATGATCACCGGTTTGAGATCGAGGGTCTGGGAAGGTCTAGGACCGAGTTTTGGGAGAGGATTTTTAATCAAGAAATCCTCCGGGTGGGTTTTAAGTAGATTGGGTATATATTAATAGAACATAATAGAAATATAACATAATCCTTATTTACGGCAATATTGATTAAAAACCGAATAATAAGCTTATTAGATTTAATAATATTAATTCATTATCGGAATTATATAGGCTTAAAAAGATTTAGCCGGATTAGCGAGCGTATTTAAGGAGATATATTTATTAGAATAACCTTATCCGAATTTTTATTTAAATTAATATTTCTTTCTTTTCGGGGCTTTTCCTTATAAATAAATTGCCTTAAATTTATATCTTTTTTGCGAATAAAATAATAACAACCGCCTAGCTTATAATCTTTAAATTTAAATTATTTATAAATAAAACTCTTTTCTTTAAATTTGATTTCCTAATCTATAAAACCAATTTCTAGGCTTTAAAAAGCGAACATCTAAAAAAATATATCCCGGTTAATTTGATTTTTTTAAAGCTTATAAAAAAAGGTATTAAGCTTTCTAAATTTTGATCGGATTCCCTAAAATATTTTTTTAATATTAGCTTGCTTTTTGGCTTTTATATTGAAAACTCCCAGGCATATAACGTTCCGGATTTAATCGTTATATTATATTTTATTTAAATTAAATTCCCGGAAAAGAAATTTAAATTATTAATTATATAAAAACCATAGCTCGTATTATTAATTTGCTTAATCGTTTCGATCTATTTTAAACCACCTTTCCGATCAAATCTAAGCCCTATATAACGATCCAAAATGCTTTCTAAAAAAAGATTTTTCTTCTTTTTTTCTAAAAAAAAAATCTATTAATTCGGCTATTTTTATTTCTTTATTATAAATTAACATTTTAAAATATTATTGTCGATAAATAATAAAAGCGATTTAATAACCATTTAGATTATTATAAGCCATTTGGATCCGAGAATTCGATTTTTCTTTTTTATTTAGGTCGAGTAGGCCTTAATGGAATATTAAAACCTTATTTTCGAGCAAATCTATCAGCTGCTAATTAATTAGATTAACTATATCGAAGTTAAATATAAATTTTCTTTCGTTAATCGCTATTTTAATATTATAAAGATTGTTTATATAAAAAGCAATAAATATTCCTAAAATACGGCCTTTTTTTAGTTTTTACGGTAGAATTAGGCGATTATCGGGAAGAGGTATAAAAAGAAAGGAATATACTTTCCCGTAATTATATTTTTAGCGAAGATTAGGCGGATATCGACGAAATATAAAGCATTAGAAAAAGCCTAAGCGATATCTAATCCAAATATAGGCCTAGCGAAGCCTTATTTATTTCGATAATATTATATATAATTAGGCCTTTTATTAAATCTAAAAGCGCTAGAAAAACTAAATTCTTATATATTAAATATTTTAAGAAATATAATCCCGGTATAAATCATTATTATATTTTCTATACGGGCGGATTCAAATTAAAAATGACTTTTAGCCCTATTATTAATAAGCATTAGCCGGCTAAGCCTAATATCGAATCGGCGGAGAAAATTTAAAAAACGTTTTCGAAGATAATCGGCTAGCCGGGTGCGAAAGCTAAAATAACCAATAGAGCCAGCTTTTACCGAAGGCATGATTTGATCAGCGTTAAACATTAGCAATAGCAATAAAGGGTAGGTCTTATATAAAACGTCTTGCTTAGGCCCGAATCCCAAAAATATAAAAAGAAAAATGTTCGTAGGAGCTTTAATTAAAACGAAAAAACCTAATTTAAGAAAAGCTATTAATTTAGAAAAAATTGCTAACTTATCTTAAAAACTTTTTAAGAAAAGCCTTTATAATTGCTCGTATTATAGCTTTTTTATAATCAATTTTTTTTATATTATTTAAATTTAATATATCTTTATTAGCTATAAGAATAATATTCTTTATTTATTCCCGGGTTTCGAAAAGATCAAAAGTACGCCGAAAAAAAAGGGCAAAGGAAGGTTAGGTAAAGCCCCGAGGAATATAGCCGTATATTTAAATATCCCCGGGAAAAAGGGTCTTTGTAATAGGAAAACTGTACGAAAAAGGAGAAAAAATATTTCGAGAAAGGGTATTTATCTAACGATCAGCTATATTATCTGATCAAGGGAGGGAAGGTTGGAAAAAAAAAAGGGGAGTATTTAGGTATTAATGAGAAAATTAAGGTTATTATTATTACTAATATTATTATTATTGATAATAGTAGATATAAGTGAGGGATTAAAGGTAATAAAAAATGAAATATAAAGGTAGGTATATATAAGAAAGTAAATTTAAATATTAGTAAATAAGAAGAAAAGCTTTTTTTTTTAAATTAAATTTAACCTTTACACTTTTCCCGTAAAATAATAATTATAATAGCGATTGCCTTATTTATCGTAATTAGAATAGGTCTAATCAAGGGTAAACTTGCTTTAACCCAATCGTAACTACTAATTCTCTTTTAATGATTAGTTACTCTTTGCTATTATCAATAGAGAGAAAAATAATAAAGCAATAGCGTAATTAGGTATAATCGGCAGATCTAATTAAAGCATTATAAAGCGCTTTGCTATTAGCGGTTAAATTTATCTTTCTTTTTTCCTTTAAATAATAACTACCTTATTCTCCTTTTTTTCTTTTTTTCCTTAGCCAATAACTAATAACAATTTCTTTAGCCTTCCTTTAATTCTTTTTTTACCTTTAATCAATTTTAATCAGAATAATTATATCTTTTTTTACGGCTATTAATAAAATTAAGGGCAAAGGTAAGGAAATAGCTTTTTTTTCGAAAGAGAATTTAAGTTTCTCTTTTATATCTTTTTCCTCTTATAAATTAACACCCTTTCCCTAAATATTATTTTTTTCCGCTACCTAAACTCTTTCCTAACGGTTTTCTACCGCTCCGCCAGCGTTCTTTTTAAAAAAAAAACTATCTTTTTATCCGCCAAAGACGCCTTAATCCCTAATTACGGTTGCTACGTTGTTTTCTATCGCTAACTAACCGATCTAAACTATATTAGTTATTTTATTAAAACCCGCTTACTTTTTTCGTCGATTATTTTTTTTTCTTTTTCGCAGGAACGTTGATTATCGTTATCGTTTATGGGAGCTTAAGAAAGATGATTGGGAAAATATCGATAAGCTTTTTTATATTATCTTTCTGAAATATAAGCAGATAGTTTAGAGATTTATACGAGATAAATTTAATAGCCGCTTTTTTAACCGAATATTTATCGAATATAATAACAGATACCTTTTGGGTAGATATCTATTTCTGATCGGCGATGCCACCGATGCCCGAAAAAGAGTATCGTTTGTTATGGTTTTCTTTAGTAACCGGAATATAAACCTTTGCGATTATTGTTTCGCCCGTTGATCCCGTAATTATTATTAACCTGATTATATAGGTTTGAAATTATATATTATATTTTTTTTTTCGAATGCCGCTTTATCCTTAATTTCTATTAAAAAATATATGTTAATTATATTCATTATATAAAAGCAGATAAATATATATTTAATAAATATAGCGATATCCTAGTTATTAAAAATGCTATAGCTAAGGTAAATATCTTTTTTTCTTCCCTTTTTAATTTTAATTAGAGATTGACGATATCTAAAATATGGAAATGAGTTTTGTAGGATATACTTTTTAGTTTTATTATTAGGCGTGATCTATTGTATCGATAACGGTAAGGATATCGAAATTATTCAAGCGGCGGAGCGGGCAAAATAGAAAAGAGCTTTTTAGCCTCGGTTGAATTTGCCTAACGTAAAAGAAAGTCGTTAATCTTTTTTTTTATACCTTCTTTACCCCTATTAGCAAAGGCTTCCTTTTCGAAATCTCCTTTTACTTTATTATTTCGTTAATAGCCGGCTAAAGCTGCTAAGAAGCTTAAGGCTGATTAGGGGGGGCAGAAATTTATATATCGCCTTAAAGCGCCGTCGTTTAACAAGAAATCTCTTTAGAAAAAGAGCGAGGTTACGCTTATATTTCCTAATTTAATAAAAAAAGAAAAATAATAATAAAAATTGATACGGAAAGGCATCTAGAATAGTGATTAAAGCAATAAATATATAATGATTATTTTTAAATATATTTAATATTGTATTTTAAAGTAGAAGGGTAATTTTAAATTTCAATAGCTGTTAATAATGATTTTTCCTTTTAAGGGCTTTTCTTTTGTAAAATGAAATATTTCGATTTTAATAAAAAGAATGATTTAAAAGATATCCGTTCTACTTATATCATAGCTTAAATTGATCAGAATAGCAAAGCAAATAGAAATAAGTTATAGGAATTTTAGAAAACAAAAAATAAAAGAAAACGATTATATTTATATTTTTACACTTTAATTAGCTATTCTTTATAACTAGCGCCTAAAGGCTAGGATTGCTATTATTCATTTTGGCTTGGTATTATTCGTAAAATTCCAGCTATCTCCGAATATTTTTAATTTATTATTTCTTAAACCCGCTTTTATCTTTCGAATATAGCATTAGCCCGTAATAAGGTAGCTATTATATACTCTATTATACGGGCCTTGATCGAATCTTTTATCTTTAAAGCCTCTTTTATCTTAATCTAATAAAAGCCGTTAGATCGTTTAATTTTATTAAAGGAGTCCTAGCAATATCTGATTAGAGTATCCCGGGAATCCCATAGGAGCCGAATATATTATCGTATGCCTTTTTCCCTTAATTATTTATTAGTGGTTTTAACGCTTATAAAGATAGCATATAGGTATATAATAGCTAAGCGAATAAGGTCTTATTCCGTATTAATATAATATAGGTCGAAATTAAAATCGCTGTATAACTCTTTTATTAAAATATTCGCTTAAATGGTTATTATATCTATTTAGGCTAGGTATCGTAAAGAAGGGAATAAGAGCTGGCCAAATATGGTCTTATTTCGCCATACGGTGATCAAAACCAAAGGACGGTTGTAATAGGCGGCCCTAATTAGCAAGTTAGGGCGCTTTTTAATTAAGACCGATATTAGCTTTTTGAAATCCTTAAATAGGCCAATACTAGCAAAGCCCTTTAATCAAAAGCTTTCCTTACCTTAAAAACAATCCTCTCAATATTGCTTTAACGTTCTGGCCGTATAATACTATTTATATTTCGGCGGGTAAATAAAAAGGTTATCGTTGGTGCCGACGTTGATCACGGGGTTATTGTTAGGTATTTCGATATTATAGGTATTTTTGAAATAATCGTATATATTAATATACCGACCTGCTTGAGTATTAGCGGGTATAATAATAAAGAAATTAAAAAAGAAATTAATATTAAGCTTGATATTGGCCTTTTTAACCTTTAAATAGGCCGAAATCAGCAAGGTTCTTTGATTAAAGGCCTTCCTTATTTCAAAAATAATCCTAATATGCCTATATTTAGCACAAAGAAAAAAGGGCAATTAATTTAATAAGCTAGGATCGCAGAAAAGAATAGATTTCGTAACGCTTTATAATAACCAAAGCCACTTTTTATCGGAATAAACCGAATATAATAATATTCCTAAATACCCAACATCTAGCTTTATCGGAACTAATTAAATATAATGGTGCTTTTAAAAAAGGTAAATTGTATAAAGAAATTAAACTACAAAATTAAAATTATTAAAACGTTAGCTAAAGCTTTTTTTTTACCCCCGAGATAACGGCCGGCGGAGAAATTATAACGGAGCGGAATTATTAATTCGCTATATAGGAAGAATCATCGAAAAACCTTATCGAAAAAATATAAAAAGTTTAAGATGAAAGATATTAGCTTCCGCTTAATCGTTTTTGATTAAAAATTCGTTTTCGAAAGAATTTTATATATTTGCCCAAAATAATTAAATAACTTAATTTTTTTCCTTTTTATCTATTTTTCTTTATTAAGCTTTTATCTTTATTAAATAAATGGTTTTCAATTCGTTTTTATTTTAATTAGAATTTTCTTTATCAAATTCATTTTTAGAAAAAATAAAAATCGGTGTTAAGGTTAGCAGCATATTAGCGAAGATTACCCGCGGAGGCCAAATTTCCTTAAAAGCTAAAGTAAAATTTTCTAAACATTTTTAAATTTCCTTTCTTTCTTTATCAAAATCTCTTTCCTATAGCATTAAAAGCTCTAACTACCAAATCCCTTGATCATTTAATATAAATTTCTTTAATTTCCTGGCTAAAAACGTTCCTACGATTAAATAGCCTTTTATCGTTTATAAACGATAAACCTATTTCGGAAAAACCTCTATTATTTCGAAAAGACCAAATTAGCGATATTCCAATTTCCTGCTTACTCTATAATTAATATTACGGATATCGTTATATTTTAAAATAATATTATCGATTTTGAACCGCTTTTTCCTTAAATATTAATTCAGGCTATAGCGATACGCCGCTAATACCCGTCGCTTATATATTTTCTTATAAATCTTCTTAATAATTTCTTTATATTCTAAGAGCATTTTAACCCGATTATCCAAGATATCTAGAAGATTTTGGTTATATTTCCAAACCAGAATTCGCTAAATAAGCACATCAACCTCTATAAGAATGATAAGCTTAAACCCATATATTAAGAAAAACAATATATACCCGTAATTAAAACGGTAAATGGTATAATCGATAAAAAGCGCTATATTCAAAGTTTTCTAGCTGACCTTTGCTCCGTAACCTAATATTTTAAAAAAAATTATAATAAAACGAATATGCCCTCTTTCCATAATACTATTAGCCCGAAGGTTATACACTAAAATTATTATTTTCCGTATTCCGAAACGACGAAATATAATAGCGAATTTAGCTATAAAAGCTTAATAGCCGTTAATTATTATTCCCAAAAAAGCACCGTGGCGGTATAAGACAAAATTTATAAAAGAATCCGTAATTTGTTTAGCGGTTAGGCTAAATTTTACGGTAATTTTAATTTAACCCGTCAGATCGTCTTTAGCCTTAAGCAGAAGGTAAGTTTTCCTTTTTTAGCCTAAAATATATTGCTAGTCTATATAAATCTTTATTTAAGGTTGATTAAGCTAGATAGGAAAGACTTTTTCGCCAAAAGTTTTGTTATCGACCTAGGAATAAATAGGATATACGCGGCGTATATTTTCGATTTTTATATACCAGCCTTTCTAATAATATAATATCTTTATTCGATAATAAGTCGCTTTTCGGCTACGATGCCCAAATTAGCTATAATATTCGCGAATAATCTAATGTCGCAATTCTAAATCGTTTATTATACGTTTTCTTTAAAGATCCCCCCGTGGATCTGATCGGTACTATAGGTAGCTATCAATAACCTGATATTTAGTTGCCGCTAGTCGGAGGCGTGCTTTTTACGAAAGATTTATTTTAAAGCCTAAAAGAGTATAGCCAATTTCCGATATATAGGCTAGCTTCTTTAAATCTTTAGTCCAGAAAAGCTTTAAATTTAATAGCATATCGTATAAGATCTTAACAATAAGCCCAGTTAGAATATTAAATTAGGCATTAACCTAATCTTCAATATCTTCTTTAGCTTTTTTTCATTAATATCGGTTTAAATAATAAGCTTGCGAAAAAAAAAATTAATTATCAAATTCTTTTTGCCTAGAATATAGCGGATTATAAAATCAAATATTCGGATTACGCCTAATTAACGAGTAATTAAAGCTTTTGGTATATCGATACTAAACCCTTTTAATTGTTAGGCAAAAGTATTATTATTAATTTCCAAAAGGAAGTATATGCTATATAACTAATAGCGAAATTTCCGGATATAATAAAAAGCACCTTTGGCTTTTTTTTATTTAATTATAGCCTTTCTCGGCTTTTGACTATATACCATTTTCATATCGAATTAGATATCGTCGTTCTTTAATATAATAGAAAAATGCTTTACCCTATCCTTTAGGCCTAGCGTTAAATATTAAAATGACTTTTTTATCGAATAATCGATATTTATTAAGATTGGCTTCGAGGTGATTAAAGCTTTGATCTTATTTATAGCGGCTTATTAATCAAAGCTTTATTAGAATTTGGCATCTTTTTTCGTAAGGTTTATAAGAGGGCGCTTAATAATAGCAATCTTCTTATATTATCCGCAATAGAAATTATATAAATTTTGAAAATTTCTGATTTCGCTGATATTAGTATAAGAAGGTTATTTAATAATTTTCCTAACCTTATCGTCTATCGGCGTTCGCCTAATTAAACCAAAGATATAGCCTAAGATATCTACCTTTTTACGGCACCACTAAGATTTAACGGCAGCGATAATCCTACCGGCTAGCTCAATATTATATAAGACTTTATTAATATTGATTAGATATTCTAGGATAAATCAACGAATACAAGCAATTCAGCAACCTTTTAACCGCTGTAATTGTTTTTAGGGCTTTTAACTAATATATTATTAACGAAAAGCCGATATACCATTGGGATTAGGTTATAAAATAACCTATTAACGATCCTCTGGAACTAAGCCATTAAATTGATAGCACTTTAAAGAAATATATATATTCGAAAAAGCCCCAATAAAGTTGAAATCGTCGTTAAATCTCTACTAATTACATACAATATCATCTGGTTATACCCGGAGAAGAAATTTAGAAATGAGAGAATCTTATATATGCCAAAATCTTTAGCAAATTCGTCGGCGTTTAGGGGGACCTAGGCATCTTTGATCATTATACGATTATAACTTTAGCTATTATTAATAAAGCGATATTTGTTATTTTTCTTTTTTACGAAAAATTAGCGATTCCGGTAGGCGCTATGCGATTTTTCTAAAATGCTTCGTTTAATTTATATGCGAGATATGTTGTTGGCTACCGTTTTTAAGGTTTTTGGAATAATATTATTTCGGTTTTGAAAAGCGTTGTAATCAATAGTGCGGATGACCTAAAGCGGTGCGATATTTATATTAAATATATCGATATATTGCTACTCCTACCTTAACGCCGCTTTATAACAGGAGATAATATATCTGAATAACTAGCATTCTTAATTAAATAAAGTTATGTAATTATCGATTATTATTATAACTAAACGGTTGTTTATAAGCCTCTCGCTTATAAATATAGCTAAGGATCTTAGCTTAACGAAATAATCATAAATACTAGGTAGGGAAATCTAAGGTAGATTTATAATCTTTTTTTATAGCGTTATTTCTAGCTGATATTTCTTTTTGGGACGGACTTATCGGAACGAGCATTATCAATTAAGCGCATTTTATCGGCCATTTTCTTATATATACCGTTTAATTAAAGAAAAATATAATTTAGCTCTTTTTTACCTTTTTTAGGGGCCCGATAAGAAAGAATTAGGTTAAGCTTATTTATTTCGGTACGCATAAATTGTAAAGGCAGGTTTAACGGAATGTCTATAAAAATTGGCTTATTCTACCCTTTACCTTTAGCAATTAGTTTTTGGCGTATATCCCTTGCTAAAAAGGAGTTTAAGCATATTATCACTTTCTCCCCGCTTTAAAGTTATTCTAAAATATCCTTTAGGATTTGAAATTATAGTAAATCTTGAGATTGTCTTAGCGGCACGAAATCGATTACCCTTAGATTTTGGTATGCTTGATTAAAACCTAAAATTAATTTCCCGATATTTTAAGTATAAAAGGAGATTAAGTCTTATTGCCTAAAATATAAATAAATCGATTAATGCTAAATAATAATCTAGCCATTAGCTTATTTTCTATTTTCTTAAATTGATAGTTTATTATTAAAAAGAAAGGCATATCGAGAATAATATTAAATGTAATGCTATTAATATTATTGTTAATAACGAATATAATAAATGGGAGATTAATATTATCGATGTAAATCGGGCATTTTATTATACCGACGATCTTGACGATACCATTATTATAAAAAATAGAATCAATATCTTTAACGTTGATTATTTAAAATTGGTTTTTTCTGATATATAATAGAGGGATAATATTAAAGTTAGCTTTAATATTTATCAATATATTAGAAAGTTTATTCGTCGGGGTTTTTATATAAATATTGAGGTATAGCGACGAGCTTATGCCTCGCTTTATAATACTAGACGTTTGAGTATTCAATTTAACGTTATTCAAATTTAGATAGCTATCAAGCGTAAAGATTTAGAGAAGATTATAGCTTAACGGCGTTAAGATAATATCTAATTATTCCCCGTTATATTATAGTATTTTTAAATGCGATAGCCTATCTATAGCTAGCGAATCTTTTTTAAAAATGTATTAAATGGCTATATTTTCTAAATTTGAGTATTTCGCGCTTTAATCGGAAATATCAATTTTACGGAAAAGTGCTAATATGCTCGGATATATTTAGAGAATATTGACGGAAGGGTTCGTTAAGCGATTAATTAATAGCGCTCTTTTTTTATTTCGATGATGGTGGTTTTGATATTCTTGTTTTTATTATAAGCCTATATAATGGCCTAGATGATTGATTGGTTAATTCTTTCGATTTAGAATAATTCTTTATCAAATATATTCGTTTTCTTTTTAAAAAAAAGAGGCGAGCAACCTTCTAAATAGGAGTTAAAATTGGAAACGCTTTAATTTTTTTATTTAGCTTAATTAAAAGTCGAAATCGGCTTTAGCGGATTAATAGGTTAGCGGCGGAAAATAGAACGGGTGTAGCTTTTATAATTTCCGGATCGGGAATTCCCGCTATAATGTCAAGAGCAGTTATATTTTCAATTTTAGCGGAATATAGGGAACGATTTGATTGAGGTATAATTAGTTTAAATATCCTTTAATTAAAGCTAATTATATTTTTTATTAAGATTTCCGTGAGTATAAGAGGATTATTTGGTTTTATTCTTTTGTTATTAGCCAAGGCATTCAAATCTATTATTTTAGTTTTTTTAATATAGAGGTCCCGAACCATTCAAGGATTATATCTAATGTAAAGGCTAATAATAATCTTATTCGAATTTAGCTATAGCTGAAAGTGATTGATCCGCTTATTTTTAAAAGCGGCTAGACGAGGATTATTAACGATAAAGCCGATATTAAATTTGGCTTTACCCGCCTTGCGAAGATTTTTGGTTATTTATTTTTATAACGTTTTATTACGGGCTTAGCGATATAATTTTGGAATAGAAGGGCTAATCGTCTAAGAGCGTATTTGACGATGCCACCGGGCTTATTACGTTATGATCGGATCGTATTAAAGTCCAAAATTTCGTTAACGTTTATTTAAATCTTTTCTTTAATTCTTAGCTTTTAATTAACGCTTTAGATTTTATTAATATATAGAAATCTATAAGTAATTATTTCGTCTAGCTAGGGATAATTTAAAGCATTATGATCAAAATTACTATAGCTATAGCAGATTAAAGAAATACCGTCTTTATAAATAATAACGGTGATATTGGCGAACTTATTTATTCAAAAGGCCATTTCCTTATCCCACCCTGAAAAAGCATTTAAATTTAAAATAATACGAATTTAATCATAAATATAACCTTTAGCATAAAAGATTATTTTTTATAGCATCTTCTATTTTGATTTTCTAATTAGCTATAGTGTTTTCGAACGTTTTTTGTATATATAGCTTTATACGCTCGAATTGCTCGGTGAAATTATCAATTATAGCCTTTTTGGCCGTTATTGCTTTGATTTTTTGAGCGCTATTTAGAGCTTTCCGGAATAGGGTTTTTGTTAGAATAGCCTGGGGGCTGGAAGGCCGTAAAGCGACCTTAATCACCGGCGCAAACCGAATTGAACGATTCGTAATAGATTCGGGATTCTAATTAAAGTCAATATGTTAATTAAAGCTATGTATAAGCGTACAAAGTTATAATCGAACTAGGTCGATGCTTATTATAGGTTCCTAAAGGGAATATTCGGTTTCGCTTTATAGGCCTAAAATACGCTTATTTAATTAATATTTATTAATTATATCTTTAGCTGTTTCGCGAATTTTAAAAAATAATTCGGATTAGAAACCTTTTTTAGGCTCGAAAGTTTTATAACCTATTTAAGTAAGCCGTTTCTTTTATTTGATATTTAAATTATTATAAAATTCGCGAGCTTAACGAGGAAATTAATTAGATCTTTATTAAAAGTTAATTATATGTATGTACCGATTATAGGCAAAAGCGAGAGATATTATTATTTCGGGCTTTTTCGGATAACGGTTTCGCATTAACATTATTAGCCGATCGTTGGCAAGGAAATTATATTAATTATTATAAACGATAAAAGCGTTTTTTAAATAGGCTTAAGCGTCTTTTTAATTTATATAATATTGCAAAACCCTTTTAACCTTAATGCCTAGGGCTATATCGGTAGTTTGCTATTATAAGGCCGAGATTAAGTTTTTATCTTCAAGATAAAGGCGATATTTAATAACGTTAACCTCTAAAAGAAATTTAATAATATTATGATTATCAAAAGGGTAAGTTAATTCGTTTGTAAAAATCTCCCGAATTATACGCGAATTTTTGATAGCTTTATTTAGAGTTTCGGCTATATAGGCGTTGAATAGCGAATAAGCCCGGGTAATATATTTAGCAGATTAGCTCTTAGCTAAACGTCGGCCATAAGCAAAAATAAAAGCATTATTATTACCCTTGTTTTTCTCGTAGCTAATAGGAGGGTATTAAAAAGATGGGTTTTCTGTAGATAAGGTGTCCTTTTTATTAGAAGAAGATCCTTTAATATCGACCAAAGCAATATTGGATAATTTGAGCTATTTCCGGCCAAAAAGATCGTCGGCGATCTCCTGGATCTTTTAATTAAATATAGTGTAGAAAGGTAAAAAGTAAAATATAAAGAATTATATAAAATTCGTAAAAATAATATTTTTAATGCCGAAGCTTTTTTTTAAATAAAGATATTTAAATAAAGGAGTGGATAGAGATCTAAAAAAATAGGTAAAGCTTATAAAAATCGGTATATGAATATATTTAGTTAGCGAAAATATAAGGTCGAATTATTAGGTGTGTAAGGAAGGGTTATTAGCGGTATAAAATTATGGTTTTCCGAAAGCGGTAGAGAAAGAAAAAAAGGGAAAAGCGTCCTTCGAAGAATAACCTAATACTTAATCCTTTTTTATGCTATTTTGATTAAAGTTATAGCTAATTGTTAGCTTTTATGTTTTTGCCGCTTTAATACTCGGTGAAATTCCGAAAAAATCCGAAATAGCGATCTTCCTTTTTTTACGTACGAACATTTTTTGATTCAAAAGCCTCGTATAATTTTAAATTTTGGTAAGGTTTTCGTAGAGCCTATATTCTTCGATATATTATATCCGTAATGAATATAAAGAGCAAACCCAGAATTCGTTTATTTCCGATTAAAAGGATTAGGTTCGTTAGGGTTTATATCTAATCTTCTTTTTTCCCATTAAGTCGGCGGCGTAATCTTTATAGCTTATATCTTTATAATCCTTTAAGGTCCGTCCTATGCCGTAATAGATATATATTATATTTTTGAATTATTTCGATAAATGATGCTATATTAGATATACTCTTTAATCTATAAAAGCCATCCCGAATCGTAGCAAATTTACGTTATATTCCTAAGTTACCGAAGGTAATATATCTGTCCCGTATATCGGATAATTATCGTTATATATATATTATTTTGATTAGATACGGGATAATGCCGGAAAGTCGTTAAAACTCCGAGAAAAGCCGAAATGAATATAATACGAGAAAAAGGTAATTATTATAAGAGTAGTAAACCAGGGAAAATACCAAAACGTCAATTTAAAACAGAAGATATCCAGAAAACCTAATATAAAGATATAGCTACCGAACTATTAAAAAGAACTTTATAACAAGCTATATCCTGATAACCGTTAAAGGAAATAAATATAGGTTATAAATCTATAAAATAAAAATCCGGTTCGAAGGACTAATAAACTAAAGTATAGCTAATAGGGCTTATATAATGGATTCGCTAAAAGATGTTATTGATATCTAATTTAACGGCGCTATTGAAGCCGGTAGGGAGAATCGGGATCGTGATATATATAAGCTTAAAAATATATAAAAGTCGTAATTTAGAATAGTTACGTTTTAATCAGAGTTAGGGGCATTAAAATTAGATTATATTAAACGAAAAGAAGCAGATGCTAAAAATTAAAATTAGGGCCCAAGAAGAAAATCACTATCCTGATTGCTTTATACCCGTAATCCTACCTTGATCAGGGGCCCAAGATATCCTATCCCTACCCCTAGGTACTCCTTTCACACCTTGCCCCAGCACACCGGCGTAAACCGAATTAAGCGATTTTTAATAGATTCGGATTTTCAACCAAAATCAAT
This sequence comes from Ophiognomonia clavigignenti-juglandacearum, assembly GCA_003671545.1. Lineage (NCBI taxonomy): Eukaryota > Fungi > Ascomycota > Sordariomycetes > Diaporthales > Gnomoniaceae > Ophiognomonia > Ophiognomonia clavigignenti-juglandacearum. Next base: position 24,878 of record PYFS01003964.1, on the reverse strand, counting down.
ATCTTAATTAAATTACGTATAAATATGTAAAGCTATAATCGAATTAAATCGATATCCGTTATAAATTCTTAAAAGAAATACTCGGCCTCGCTTTATAAACTCAAAATATGCTTTTTTAATTAATATGATGGGCTGAGCTATGCTCAGCCTTGGCTAGGGTCCGGACAGGGTCCGGACAGGGTCCGTACATAGCCCGTACCTATATCTAAAGGGCAGCCGCCCCTCCTCAATAATTCCCTTAAACTTAGCTCTTTATCCGAAATCATATTTTATTAAAGCATCTAACAAATAGCCCTTTTAAATCGGCCCTTTATATTAATTTCGGATAATCTTTTTACGGACGCCTTTAGGCTTATTACAAAAGACTCGGGAGCTTATTATAGACATTAATATCACTATAACAAAGGGGTTTAGCGACGCCGGCCAACCGCTTTACTAATCGACGATAAAATATCGTAAGGATCCTAAACAACCGGATCATATTTATAATACAAACGTATATTTCCTTTTCAACCTTATTACAAAAAACAGGCTCTAATCTAATTATTAGCAAAAAATATACCAAGCACCCCCTTTTGTAACAGGCTTCTTTTTAGGGCTTTTAATATGGGATTCGTTTTTTTAAGCGCCCCTCGAGCTAGCCTAGGCCAAAAGCAATTTCCACCGCCGAATTCGGATAGCGCGTTATTTTAGCCATTCTAGGCCTTAACGTATCAAGCTTAAGGCGGTAAAATATTCCAGCTATACCGGCACCTTAATAGAGATGCGTTCTAATCTTTCCCCTAAACCTAAAAGGGGGCCTTCTAGCCATTCTAGGCGCCGGGCTAACTATATTACCAACATACTAACGCTTTTCCCTTATTTCGGCCTCCGCCCTAACTTTCGGTTTAATAAGCTTAGGCAATTACCGAAACGTTGCTAAAGGCCCGTATTTTCAAGCTTAAAATACGGGCTTTTTAGGTTAAACAAAAAAAAGTCTTCGATTACGCTTATATAAAAGGAGATAGCAAAGCGTAAACGTTTCGTTTGATTAAAAGCTCATATTATTAAAATATCTCTGACAAAGGTTCGATATAAGCGTATAAATATAAGGCCTAAATTTAATAACGACTGGCGTATATTCTTAATCTAAATTTGGATAATATAGCATATTATTAAAACGGATAAGATTTTTATTAATAATGGTTATAATTTATAAATATAGCTATAGAATTAGTTAGATATAAAAATTTAAGCTCGGATCGTAACCTTTTATAAAAAAGGCGGGCATTACGGGATATTCGATATAAACCATTTTTTTCGGTATTTACACGAGATTTACGCGGACCCGTATAAATTTACGGCCGCTTTAATCGAACTAGAATTTATAATAATAGCAAATAACGAAACCTTTGCCTCGTTTCTAATCCGATTCAAGGTCTTTTTAAGCATAGCAAATATTTTATATTGGTTAAATAAAATATATATTAATTATCTCCAAAAACGATTATCGAATCAGATCCAGGATAAAGCTATTATAGCTAAAATCGATAAAATTATATATATATCCGCGGTAGCGGATTACCTTACCCTAGCTTAAAAATTAGAGGCCTAAGATATAGAACGGAATTATCGCTCTTCGGCCTATACGCGCCCAGGCCTAGCCGTTAACCCGATAGCGCCTTTATATATAAATAAAGATACCGTTATAACCGGAATTAATATAACGTTATCTTTAGTTCCGCGTAAAGGTAATAAAGGTAAAGGTAGGGGCGTAGGCCAAGGGCGTAACGGCTAAGCTCGCCCGGCCTTAGTCCTACTTTAGTCTTCGGCGGCATAAACGCCCTATGCAAATAGTTCGGTTATAGTTAGCGGTGTTCGTGCCCGGGCTTGTTAAGTTTCTTAATAAATCTATAATAAGCGATATATATACGGAGATTATCTTTATTACGGAGGCAATAGTCATTTCGTCTAGAATTGCTTATAAAAAGCTCCCGAGCGATTTATTACCGCCGTGGCTATTATAAGGGCTAATGCTATTAAAAAATAAAAAGCGGAGGGCGGTTCGGAAAACGAATAGTTTTTATATCTAATCTCGTATAAAAGCTCTAAAACTTTACTTTTTATATATATACGGATTTGGATAAAAAGATGGAAGATATCATAAATTTGCCGCCATTTATAATCCCCGCCTTTATTAATTATATTCGTTTTATTAATACATAAATAAATAATGGCTGCGAATGCTATATTATTATTAACGAACGCGTAATATAGAAATTAAAGTTAAAGCAAATATAATTTTCGACGCCCCGGGATTTTAGCGGCGTCCTACAGATTGCTAAATATCGATATATTACATATATATCCTAATTCGAATTAGATATAGATGATTACTAAATATAAATTCACGCTTATATTATACCCGGCATAAATAAGGATATGATTTTAGGATTACTATAGATAAAGCATTATAGGGTTTCTTTAAATATAAGAAAAGGATTACTTCGGATCGGTGTAGCCGGGGGATTTAAAATTAAAAAGATCTCGGCTCGCTTAGCACTTTAAATTAATAGGCTACCCGGTTCAATCTTTATAGCCATAATGGTACAACAAGAAAAAGAACGAGATAATATAACCTATTTCGTTAGCATTAGTTTATAAAACATTATATTTATCTTATAAGCTATAGCCCTATAAGGAATAAAGCCGGACCTATTAGAAAGGCTCCCGCCGGAGTATGCGGCTTTTTAAGATTTATTTGATAAAAGCAAAGCTTTTAATCTTCCCCTGTATCGGGGGATTTTCGATCACTATATTCGATTAAAAAGAAATGCCGACGGCAATATATTTGATCTACTATAGGGCCCGCTTTATTTTATGCCACGGGACTAATTATTAGAATTACGGAAACAGATCATAGAATTAATAGATAAAGGTTGGATCCGCGCTTCGTTTTCCCTAACGGCCGCCTTAGTATTTATAATCCGGAAGCTGGACGGGGGCTAGCGGTTCGATATCGATTACCGGGCTTTAAATAAAATCTCGGAATAAAATAGATTCTCTTTACCATTGATTAAAGAAACCCTTCGCTTTTTAAATAAAATACGGTAATTTACTAAATTGGATATATGGGCGGCGTTTCACTAGCTTAGAATCGTACTTAATAATAAGAGGTTGATAGCATTTCGGACTAGATTTGGCTCGTTTAAATGGCTGGTATGCCCGTTCGGGTTAGCGGGCGCGCTAGGGTCGTTTTAGCGGTATATCAATAACGCTTTATATAAGATATTAGACGATTTCGTGACGGCGTATTTAAACGACTTATTAATCTTTTTAAATAATTTCCAGCGGGATTATATGGTAAAGGTAAACGAGATATTACGCCGCTTATAAAAAACGGGATTTAACCTAGATTTTAAGAAATACGAATTTATAATAAAAGAAATAAAATATTTCGGCTTTCTTATCGAGATTAGTATCGGGGTAAAGGCTGACCCCGAGAAAATATGTATTATATCGGAATAGGCGCGATTTATAAAGCTTCGGGATATTCGAAGTTTTTTAGATTTTGCGAACTTTTATCGGGATTTTATTAATTATTTTTCCGAAATTATTAAGCTTTTGATTCGCCTGATTAAAAAAGGTATGGTTTTCGAATAGTCGGAAAAAGCCGATATTATTTTCCGCCGTTTAAAGGAAGCGTTTATAATGGCCTTGGTGTTTGCCTAATGGGATCCGGATAGGATTATTATTATCGAAGCGGATAATTTAAGGGAGGCTATTGGTAGGGTGCTATCCTAATACGATACGGATGGCTTTATGCGTTTGGTAGCTTTTTATTTAGCCCGATTAACGCTTATTTAACGGAATTATTATATTTACGATAAAAAGCTATTAATAGTAATTTTATATTTCGAAGCGTAATCCTCAGAACTCCGTAATATCCGCGACCTTTTTATTATATTTATAAATTATAAAGATTTAAAATATTTTACCTGGCTATAATTGATATCTAAGCGATAAATATATTAGGCGGAAATATTATTATTATTTAATTTTTATTCAAAATACCGCCTTGGTAAAAACGCGGTAATTCCGGACGCTTTTTCTCGTTAGGCTTAAGATCGCCTTTACGATCGGCAACGTAAAGGTCGCATTTTCTAATCGGTCTTTATTTCGAAATTGATAAGCCGGGTATGCTAAAGGGTAATAATCGCAGATTTAGCTACGATAGATAGCTTTGACGGAGGCGATATTAAAGCGGATGGATCTACGTTAGGATTAAATACGGAGCTAGACCGGAATCCAACGGGATTGCCCATAGCTATTATAATAGCCCCCGCGCTTATTACTATAGCGATCATAGAGTCGGATATATTTATCGAAGCTCCCCTGGCGACCTTATAGGACAAAGATATAAAAGCGGATGTTATTTATAGATATAAATTTATAATAATTCAAAAAGGCGACCACATATTCCCTAAAGAAGCATATACCTATAAATAATTTACAGATTATTCTTTAAATTCGAAAAGCGTACTACTATATTACGGACGGATTTAAGTATCTGCTTATAAACTTTTGACAATGCTTTTGATCTAATATATATATAATTCTCCATTGCTCGGCTATATTAAGAAATATGGTATTTTTTATGCTTTATAATGCGATTATTATTAGGATGGTATGTCGTCGGATATAAGGAAATTTTATATATCTTATAATAATTACCGTACGACTACGAAATCGAAGAAGCTCTGATAAGGGTTGCTATATCTAATCCCGTTACCGGACCGTTTTTAAAAATAGATTTCGATCGATTTTATAATAGATCTTCCGTTTTTATAAAGCGGCTTACGGTATTTAATAATGATTATAAACCGCTTATCTAAATATATCCAACTAGAACCAATATATTCGATAACAGCCGAAGCTTATATAAAGCAATTTAAAATATATTAATTTCGATTTTATAGATTCCCGGATAGTATTATTAACGATAAAGGATCGGACTAGATAAACCAATTTTAGTCGATATTATACCAACTAATCGGTATAAATCAGAAACTCTTGACCATATACCATCCGGAAACCGATAATAATATAAAGCGAGCTAATTAAGATATTTAAAAATATTTACAGAATTTTATTTCGTATATTTAATTTAATTAAATTGATTAATCGCCTTATTGCCAATTGGCGTTAAATAATAGGGATTTTAATTCTATTGGTATTAGCCCGAATAGGTTTACGAAAGGGTTTAATATAGATTTAATTATAAAAGCACTTAAGGTCGGGGCTTCCTTATCGACGCTTAAGGCTTATGCCGCAGCGTTTATACGATATTTACGAGATGGCTACGATATTACGCAATTTATAATCGCATAGACCCAGCAGTAATAAGAAATATTAATAAACCGCCGATAATGCTTCATAAAACGATATAAAATAAGAGATTAAATATAGCTAAATCTTAAGAATATCAAAACGAATCGGCCGAATAAGAAGCTCGATTAGGTAAAATATAGATATTAGGTTAAAGATATTAAAGGCCCGTTAAATATGGTATCGGATATGCTAAAGGGCTTATATAACACCTTCTATATAGATTTGATCGAGCGCTTAATAAATTCGGTATTGCCTTCTTAAATATAAAACGAATCCCGCCTTACTCCAGTAATAATATTAATTAAACCGAATACAGAACTTTATAAAAAGTATTTCGTCGAAGAAATCTTATAAGCCAAAAACGTTCGGGGCTATAGTAAATAACGCTAAATATTAATAAAATACTTTAGTTATAATAACCCGGAGTAAGAATCGTTAGAATATTTCTAAGAAATTAAAGCTTTAGACCGGTTTAAAATATGGTAGGGGAATGCGTTTAAAAACGACGGCCCGATATTACGACGACGCTATTTATAATTTAAGGCCGGGGAGAGGCAATAGCTATAAAAGGCTAATCACGTTATAGGGATGGGGGGGTTATATACGGAGTAGATATAGGGGAGGTACGGAAGAAAATGTTAATCTTATTAGGCTATTTGGGCGCTACCCGATTTTACGCCGAGTTTTTGCTTATAGCTATCTTGGGTTGCTACCCTATAGGCTATCTCTTAGATCGCTACCTTTTTATTACCGAATATCTTATTTTACGTTAAAAATTACATTTAGATATTAAGGTTTTACGATATTTATATTTTATTACTCGGTTATATAAAAATATTCGATTATTAACGGTATTATTTACAGCGGCCCTGGAGAATAAGGGAATCGAATAGATCGTTATCCTTATCTTAATTATCTAAATCCTTTTCGTTCCGGTCCTGCTCTTTATTTTTTTCGATAATATAGCTACGGGGGGGCGAGCGGGTATAATAATTATTACGGCTATAACGGCGGTATAAGGAGGTATTACGCGAATACGCAATAAGGCGGCGGCGGTTAAAGGGCTAATAGCTGCCGCTAAAGCTATTAAAGCGCAAAAACTAAATTATAACCCGGATATTTTCGGATATGATGTAGGCGTTTTAAATAATGGCTAAGGCATATTAAAAGAGATATAAGGTAAATATAAAGTAGATAAGAAATAGATATAATGATTTACTTCGAGTAATATCGGCTATAACAGCTGCGAAGTGGTTTATATTAAGAATTTAGGGAAGGGCGACAGGGGTATAAGCAATAGAAATCGAAGAGGGCGCTAGCTTATAACTACGACCGTTAATAAAGCCGGCTGTTATAATAGCGGGAATAGTAATAAGAAAAGCGGTTTTGTAAGCGGCGATAGTTTAATCATAATTATCTTAAAGGGATATGTAATATAAGGTGAAAAAAGGGTATCGACGGATATAACCATTTTCGGAATAGCTAAGGTCGACGATATATTCGCCTTTTTTATCTTCCTCGGCGATATCGCGGCGGGCCTAATAAATTATTTTATCTAAAACGATTATCTTATTATCCTAAATATAAATGGTCTTATTTTTTTGGCAAATAATGTAGGAGTGGCTATTAAAGCGTATATAATCGAGTTTACCGATCCGCTTAGATTGCTTTTAGGGTTAGTATCGGGTTAGGTACGGATAAGGTATAGAGTAATATAAATATTTTATAAAAGCAAAAGCGGTAGGCGGTCGTTATTTAGGTTGGTAGCATAATATTTTTATCGTCGGAGTCCGATAGGATAGCGTATACGTTTATTATATAATGCGGCTTTTTTTTTTTCGGTATAATAGCTATAGGGACTATGGCTACGATTATATATAAAGCGGCGCCGCTTATTATTATTATCTAAGCTACGATTAAATAGATTAATGGCGGCGTAGGACCTACCGAAGCTATTATTAGGGTTAGAGATGGCGATAGACGTTATAATGGTAGTTGTTGTTATTGTTATATTAAGGTAGGAAGGTTGTAGTTAGATTATAGGCGTGGTTATATAAGAAATTAGGAAATATAATGATAAAGAAGGAAGGAAAAGATATAGAATAAATACGGCGTATAATGTTATTTTAAGGACGAAAAAGTTAGCGTAGTTAATATGATAGGGATAAAGGCGGGGCGCTATATTATATATAATACGGGGGCGATTCGATAAAGATACGATATATACTATTTGCGATATAAGGTTTATATATTGTATTATATAATTTTTTATTTATTAGGCTTCGCGGTTACCGCGAAACTTATACGGCATAGTATTGCTTAGTATTAGGAACCCGGGGGAGGGGGCATATAATGGGTTAAGCTATGCTCAGCCTTGGCTAGGGTCCGGATAGGGTCCGGACAAGGTCCGTATATAACCCGTACCTATATCTAAGGGGCAGCCGCCCCTCCTTAGTAATTCCTTTAAATTTAGCTCTTTATCCGAAATCATATTTCATTAAAGCACCTAGCAGGTAGCCCTCCTAGGTCGGCCCTTCACAATTAACGCTTATCGATTATACCTTTAGCCGCTTTACGAACTTGAGGGAATAATTCGGATTAAAGGCCTTTTTCAAACTCGAAAGTTCTATAATCTATCTAAATAAACCATTTTTTTTATTTAATATTAAGATTATTATAGAATTCGCGAGCTTAACGAAAAAATTAATTAAACCCCTTTTAAAAATCAACTATATATATATATCGATTATAAATAAAAACGAGAGATATTATTATTTCGGGCTTTTCCGGATAACGATTTTGTATTAATATTATTAGCCGATCGTTAATAAGGAAATTATATTAGCTATTATCAAAAATAAAAGCGTTCTTTAGATAGGCCTAAACGTCTTTCCAATCTATACAATATTATAAGACCCCTTTAACCTTAATGCCTAAGGTTATATCGATGATCTATTACTATAAGGCCGAAATTAGGTTTTTATCATTAAAATAAAAACGACGTTTAATAAAATCAATCTTTAAGAGAAATTCGGTAATATCATAACTATTAAAAAGATAAGCCAATTTATTTATTAGAATCTCCCGAATTATATACGAATTTTTAATAATTGTATTTAAGATTTCGGCTATATAAGCGTTAAATAACGAATAAGCCCGGGTAAAATATCTAAGAAATTAACTTTTAACTAAATATTATCGATAAAGAGGCATAAAAACATCATTATTACCCTTTTCCTTCTTATAGTTTATAAAAGGGTATTAAAAAAGTAGGTCTTTTATAAATAAAATATCCTTCATATTAAAAGAAAATCTTTTAATATCGGCCAAAATAATATTAAATAATTTGAATTATTTCCGGCTAAACAGATCGTTAGTGATTTCGGAGATTCTTTGATTAAATATAAGACAAAGAAATAAAATATAAAATATATAAGTTTTTATAAAATTCGCAAAAAATGATATTTTTAATATTAAAGCTTTTTCTTAAACGAAAATATTCGAATAAAAAGATAAATTAAAACTCAAACAAATAGATAAAATTTATTAAAATCGGTATATAAATGCACCTAATTAGCGAAGATATAACGTCGAATTATTAGATATATAAAGAAAGGTTATTAGTGGTATAAAATTATAGTTTTCCGAAAGCGGAAAAAGAAGAGAAAAAAAAAGGAAAGCGTTTTTTAAAGAATAATTTAATACCTAAACCTTTTTTATACTATCTTAATTAAAATCGTAGCTAACTATTAGCCTTTATATCCTTATTGTTTTAATATTTTATAAAATTCCGAAATAACGATCTTTTTCTTTTTATATACGAAAATTCCTTAATTTAAAAGCTTTATATAAACTTAAATTTTAATAAGGTTTCTGTAAAATTTATATTTTTCGATATATTATATCCGTAATCAAAATAAAACATAAACCCGAAATTCGCTTATTTCCGATCAAAAGGATTAAATTTGTTAAAATTTATATTTAACCTCTTTTTTTCTTATTGAATCGGCGGCGTAGCTTTTATAACATTTATTTTTTTAATCTTTTGAAATCCATCTTATATTACAGCAAATATACGCTATATCTTTGAACTATTTCGATAAATAATATTATATTAGATATACTCTTTAATTTATAAAAGCCATCCCGAATTATAGTAGATCCGCGTTATATTCCTAAATTATCGAAAAATAATATATCTATCCTATATATCGGATAATTATCGTTATTTGCGTATTATTCTACTTAAATATGGGATTATGCCGGAAAGTTATTAAAGCGCCGAAAAAAGCCGAAATAAATATGATACGAAGAAAAAGGTAATTATTACGAGAATAATAAACCAAAGAAAATACTAAACGCTAATTTAAAAAAGGGATATCTAAATAGCTTAATATAAAGATATAGCTATCGAATTATTAAAAATAGCTTTATAATAAGCTATATCTTGATAATCGTTAAAAGAAATATATATAAATTATAAATTTATAAAATAATATTTTAATTCGAAGGATTAATAAACCAAAATATAGTCAATAAGGCCCACGTAATGGATTCGCCAAAAAACGTTATTAATATTTAATTTAAAGGCGCTATTAAAGCCGCTAAAAAGACTCGGAATCGGGGTATATATAAGCTTAAAAATATATAAAAATCGTAATTTAGAATGGTCACGTTTTGATTAGAATTAAGGGCATTAAAATTAAATTATATAAAACGAAAGAAAGAAAGTAGATACTAAAAATTAAAATTAGGGCCTAAAAAGAAAATCACCGTCTTGAATATTTTATACCCGTGATCCTACCCTAATCAAGGCCTAAGATATCCTATCCTCACCCCCAGGTACTCTCTTCACACCCTGCCCCAGCACACCGATATACGAAAAATTAAATCATAAAAAAACCTAATAAATAGCATTAATATTCAAACGATATTACGATACCGCCAGGAAATACCTATAATAAAGCCAAAATTAAATGGTTTTATAAGCTAATAAATACCGACGGAAACCCGATTTCGATATTAGCGATAAAATCTTCATTATCAAAAAGATCTGGTTTATAGACCGGCTTAACGAAAACTTTAATTTTCCCTTTACCTAACAAATATTTCGTATTAAGGCTATATCGGGCTTCTTTTACGAACTTAAGCCCCTAGCATTTTAAAAAAAAAATTAACGATTTTCTATATAGATCGGCTACGATGCTATCTTAACATTCTATTATTAAAATAAAATTACGAAAAACCGGACGCCCAAATCATCGGCGAAGACGAAAAATAAAAGATAGATAGAATTATCGCTTTATATATATATATATATATTATAGCAAACTCGAACATTAAATTCAATAGCGAAAATAAAACACGGACCCTAAATTCTATAATATCACGAATCTAAAAAATTCCCCGGAAACCTTAACGGCATTTTATAAAGCCAACCCTAAATCAAAAAGCCCTCTAACTAAATTAGCTATATAAATAACGGCATAAGCGGCCGATAAAAATAATCTATTTTATAAAGACGATAATAAAGCAATAAGGGAGAAGAAAGGTTTAATTAAAACGAAAAGGAGTACGAGGTTGAAAAATAAATAAAGCGAATTTTAAAAGTATAATTAGCATTAATTAATACGAAATTTAAAGGGGTAGGTTAGCATTTATAAATGCTAATATAAATAATTTCTTTTTAAAAAGGGGAGTAATATAACGATAGCACCGCTAATATAGCGGTATAAAGATTATCCCTGCACATACGCTCCTATAGCATCGCTAGCCGTCTAAGCTGATTAAGCGGTGCGTCTATATAACCGCCTACAACGGAGCGCCCTTTACAGCTTTCCCTCTTCCCTCTGCAACAGCAAAGACTCATTAATTATACGAACCTCAACTAAGCCCTTTGCGCCTATTTCTCGTGAACGTCACACCGAATAAGAAAAGGGTGTTAGTGATTAATACGTGGGATTTTATTACTTTTAATAGAATTGGAATAGAAATAACGCCTATGGAAATAATTATTCAGCCTAAATCGTATTTAATTCTAGCTTTACCTATATATAATTTATTTAGCGTTAGTTTAAGGTTAGGGTATTCGCGTATAAATATTTCCTATATTTCGAGTTTTATAATTAATTACTTCGTAGCGTCTATATTAGGTATAATATTTTAGAAATTTAAACCAAAATAATACTTTATTAGTTAGAATTGCTATATAGACGTTATTTAAAGGGCTATTATAGGGTTTATAGCTGTAACGGAGTATAGGAAGATTCGGCTTTAGAGGTATATTGGAGCGAAATATTATTTAAAATCGTTTGGAATAATTTTATCTTTTTGTATATAGATATTAATAAGAAATTTATTGTAAGAAAGGCCTCCGTAATATATAAAGAACGATATATACCTAGCGTCAATCTTATTTTTTCCGATCTTAATATAGTATATATTATAACAACAATAGAATTATCGACGGTTTTATAAAAGGTGCTTATTGAATTATTGATTCTCTTTATATAGATATTATATCATTTCTTTTAATCAATACCTAGTTTTAATTATAGCTATTTCTTATTGCCGTTATTAAATTCTTTATTGCTAGTGTTAAAATTATTTTTAAGCTTTTTATTCCTAAAAGAGCTGCAATGTTATTAATTCTTTTTATAGCGTCGATTCAAATATATAGCGTTAGCGGGGTCACTATGATTGTAATTATAGTTATAGCCGTAACTGCTATATTAAATTAGGAATTAATAAATATTTGGTCGGGTTAGAAACGTTTTAATTACGTTTTAAAATCTGAAAATAGCGTTTTGGGTATAGATAACTTTTTAAGGAGCGTAGTTTCTAATTCTATTACGCTATAATAGGTATAGATAACCGTAAGCTTTAGTTTTGCCCCGATTATAGATCTTTCAATAAATATTCGCTAATATAATTAGAGCTTATCCAACATTTTATTAAATATTTCATAAAGGTTCAAGCTTAGGTTTTTATAGCGTATTTCTTCAAATATTATAATCGTCTAATCGATATAATAATGCTTATAATTTAATATTAATAATAAAGTAAGTTTTGATTTGAATATAGATATCCGTAAATATTTTTTTATATAGTAATATTTTTTGTTTAATTTGTTAAATTACATAAAATCCAATTAGGGCAGTTAGTAGAGTTTTATATCTGCCAGCTTGCTTATATAAGCTACTGAGTGAAGTGAGTTTATTCACAACGTGAATGCCCTGCAAAAGAGGACTACCCCTGTTGGTTACTACAGCCCACTGGCTTTGAAGAATGTGGTCCACCACAGCCTCCTCGGTTGGCACTCGATGTTCTTCAAGGTGCTTTCCTCACCACGACACTATTCTTGCGAGAAATTTGGCCCGCCATAACTCTGGATATCGGATGTCGTCGCTCAGTATGTCAATTGGTCTTTGCACCAGTTTCGCGGATTAGTCCGACGACATCTTGTACTTTTAGACCCAACTGCCTAGGAAGACTTGAGTCTGATCTTCGTAGATAGACTTGCTTAGAACAAATGGGGCTTTGTCTTCTTGGGCTGACCAGATCGGGAAGTTCAGGATCACGAATAGACCGCGTTCCATCGCAAATCTGGGCGCAGTAATTTCTATACAGGGAAATCTGTATACAACGATCCTACCGCCACCCAAAACAAAATCGTTACCTGGAGGCGATCGTTATACCCACGCTGTGGGTCCCCTTATACAAAATGTGTGATAGGCCTCATGGAGGCCCCCCACGCGTACTGACATACCTACCCGAGTTGCCCACTTAAGTTGCTTACCCAAAATACCCATGAAATCGTGTGTCGAACACCCAAGTTACACCGACCACCCGAATGCCTACCCAAATATCACTAAAATATATGGCCCAGAGTACTTATTATCCACCTGTGTATAACGATCTTGGTTGTGACTAATCAGCCAAATCACATCGTCACCGATATGTAGAGGATCGTAATGATTCACGTACTACATCCGAGCGGCTTCTTGAAAGAAATCGGTACGTGGAGGGCATCGTTATATTCAGGATCGTCGTATACAGGTTTTCCTGTAGATAGGCTTCTAAGTAGCTGCCCACGCCTGAAGACGAGGACATCATGACAGTTTTATCGGCCTCCGTAGAATAATTTACCTGTCAATGGTCCGGCGAATCAGAGTTCGCCATTCACGGTTCGACAGCCTGATTTGGAAGTTTGGCCTCTGGTCCAAGAGGCTTATCGCATTACCAAGTTCGGCCAAGGCTTTTGAATCGATGGTTCCGGCGGCTCGTAGTTCTGAACTTGGGTAATTTCAAGCCTTGCCAGATGCCCTGAGCTTCTGAACACAGTCAGATCTTTGTGCGAAGTGCGAACCGCTGACTCGGCCAGAATTACACAAATTCTACCGGTGATGGTGAACGCGAGCTCCTTCCTATTGAAGCATCGTATACAATTCGCATGTCCATATTCAGCCAACTACACTTTCCGTAAAGACCTCGGATGCACAAGCGAACTGAATCCACATACAGTCTTGCAGCTTGGCTTACCATATCTTGGTAGCCCAGCAAATGGAAAATAGGTCACGCCCTGATGGTGGAATGGTGGTTGGTCACTGAGCAGACCCTATGGAGACCATGTATCGCTGCTCATTTTCCTAGACAGCAAACCTGGAAGCGTGCGTTGCCACCAAGGACATGCGAACGAGATCTTATAAAGACACAGGCATTCTCCGTGCTTGAAGCATCACAGAATCTCAGAGCATTCTCAGCTTTCCCATCTCCTGCATCTCACACTCTTTCACAATCAACGCAGAAGCCCAATATCAAAATGCACGGACTCAAGAAAATCGCCCTCTTCGTAAGCACTCTGCTCCCCCTCGCAGCTGCTGCGCCCGTTGTCGAGACGCGCCAGGAAGCTTCCATCATCCCCGGCAGATATATCGTGACCCTGAACAAGGATGTCGCGCCCACCAAGAGGGATGAGCACCTCTCCTGGGTCAACGAGATCCACGCCCGTAGCCTGGGCCGCCGCCAGCTTGATGGCGAGGGCGTCAACAAAACCTACAGCATTGCAGACTTCCAGGGGTATGCAGGCACATTCGACGACGCCACGCTTGCTGAGATCAAGGCCAATCCCGACGTACGTGTCAGAATCTAAATTAGTCTGAAATCCGTGCTAACAATCATCGTAGGTTGCCGCCGTCGAAGAGGACAAGGTGTGGAAGCTGTACGCCCTCAACACCCAGACCGGCGCGACCTGGGGCCTCGGAGCCATCTCCAGCCGCACTGGAGCTGGCGCCTCGAACTACATCTACGACAACTCTGCCGGCGCCGGCACATACGCCTATGTGATCGACACGGGCATCAATACCGCCCACACTGAGTTCGGCGGACGTGCGTCCCACGGTTACAGCGCCGTTAGCGGCACCACTGGCGACACTATCGGTCACGGAACTCACTGCGCTGGTACCATTGCTGGCCGTACCTACGGTGTCTCCAAGAGTGCCTCCGTGGTTAGCGTGAAGGTTTTCATGGGCGACGAGGGAACTACTGCTGATGTGCTGGACGGTTTCGACTGTGAGTATTCTCGCCTACATGACTTTCATAGCACTTTACTGACAATTTCTAGGGGCTGTCAACGACATTGTCAGCAAGGGCCGTCAATCCACCTCCGTCATCAGCTTGTCCCTCGGCGGACCCACCTCCACCGCCTTCAACACCGCCATCAACTCCGCCTACAGCTCTGGCGTCCTCTCCATCGTCGCCGCTGGTAATGATGCCCAGAACGTCGCCAACGTCTCGCCCGCCTCCGCCACCAACGCCTTCACTGTCGGCGCCACCACCAACACCGACTCCTTCGCCAGCTACTCCAACTTCGGCGCCGGTGTCGACATCCTCGCGCCCGGCAGCACCATCACCTCTGCCTGGATCGGCTCCACCTCTGCGACCAACACCGTCTCCGGAACCTCAATGGCTTGCCCCCACGTTGCTGGCCTGGCCCTGTACCTGAAGGCATTGGAGGGCCTGACCACTCCTGCCACCACCGTCGCTCGCCTCAGGGCTCTCGGCACCACTGGCCTCATCACCGGTCTCCGTACTGGCACTGTCAACCTGTTTGTCTACAACGGTAATGCCTAAACTTTTGTGGAGGCGAGGAGCATCAGGAAACAAAATTCTCATGTAAATATTGAGCACTAGTGATGATATGATGGACTGAAGGGGAAGACTTCGGGATTCTAAAGTTTACAGATTTACGATACGATATATGACATAATTCATTCAACATCCACGTTTTGCATACTTGAACTTGGGTATATGTACATTTACATGTATATGTATACTCTGTATGAACGCGTCTAATATCTATACATGTCACTTCGCCTGTGAAATGAGGAAGATGTGACGCCAAGGCAGTCGTTTCACAGCTTGGACCACAGGGGCAGCTTGCAACTTGTACTCGCTCTCTCCCCTATCCCGTTCATATTTACATCTTCGCATTTTTTGGGTTCTCTTTTGTGGATTTGTTATGGGGCACCTTGTTCTATGGGCGCGGTGCTGTGCAATTAGTGCTTGTTGGACCAGCCACCATCTAGATTATACTGCGTGGGTAGGAGTAATTGGCGTGCAGGTGTGAGGTCCTCACGAGTGAACAGTCGAGCTCCTTACTTAGACCGAAACAACAACTCCCAGATCTTCAAGTTCGGCCGGCCTGAGTCCAAGTTTGGACCTCTGTTCGTGTTTCCTGCTTGCAGACCTGTAGTACGTATACATACCTACTCAGTACCTAGGTATCGGACATGCTCTAGCATCATTACCTCCAATTCAAAACTCGTTCCGTTTCCAGCGATGACAAGAAAATAAAACAAGAAGTGCGGCGAGTGTTCTGGACTCATTCAAAATATTGGAATGGCCATAGCCCTGATGAAGGACTCATCTCTCCACCATCTTTCTGCCTTATTGCCGCCGTCTTTATGATCCTCTTCAATGGACCTGCTAGGGAGCAGAGAAACATGACGTCCGGAGATGTCGTCCTCACCGGAGTCGCTACCGATCTCAGGCACGAGCTCCGCTGTCGCAAAATGAACCCGTCGAGCTGGCCGTTTCTCTCGTACAATGGTCACAGATTCTTGTGGTAAGAGCGATACGATCGAGTCCTTGCGCCTCTAATATTGTTTCATCAGCTGAGTAGCTCCTATTTACCGAAGGTGGAGTGTGAAGAAATACTCACAAATCGTCCGAACCACCTCGAGGGGCCGGCCCTTATGGTCCCGGACCACGATTTCATCCGCACGAGGGTCTTCGCCTCAGACTGATTGCCATCTTGAGCGTGAAAAACTGGCTGACTAGTCATCCGTCTGAGTGACCTTGCCGGCATGGAGGCCACCCGGCGGAGTCGGCCCAGGGCCGGTCGGCGCGTCATATCATGGTTCTTTGACCCGCTAGTATGTGCGCCCGCGCCTTTCTCGGAACCGCCAGCGCCAGAATACGTTCTGAATATCCTGCTTGGCTTCGACGCGATGCGGTGTAATCTGGATCTTGCTGTGAGCGCTCTCCCGCGTGCGCTTACCACTGTGTTTGTCGTTGTTGTGCGCGTAACATGCCCACCATCTGTCGTCGCAGCCGTGTGGTCTTCCTCCTCTGCAATGATTGTGAGAGGTCGCCCAGACAGTGAAGCTACGCGGCGTAACGCGATCTGCGATGCTCTGGCTTGGGAGATTTCTCCATTGTGGAGGTCGCTCATTGATCGGGTCCTTCTCAGATACATGTTTGGCTAAGAGTCCCTTTCCGAGAACTGAAGCAGTGAAGTTGTCCTCGGCTCTGACGGAAGAGGTGCGTGTACGAGCATTGAAAAAAAATCTCCTTTTCGTGGTAGGACGTTGGGACCCCTAAAAGGGCCGCCGGGAAGGATCTAGCTTTTTTTGTTTGACTTCCTGGGTAAGCTCTCTTAGCATAACGATGATCCTGGTGGCTGTGAGGTACCAGGTGGGATTGAGCGGTTCTGCCTTTTTATATCTCAGCTGCTACTGTATTAGACTGCCGATGATCCTGGGCCCGAAACCCTAATGAAGGTGTAATATAGCGTGCCTCCGTACGCATAACTAAAATCTTAACTGGGATGACTTGGATAATGCAGAAAGCATATAAGATCGTCATACCTCCAGCTCTGGAGATTAGAGGCCTTAGATAGGGTGGTATTGCAGGTGCGGGGCCGAAGAACACAAAACAATCTCAGCCACTTGACCTCGTACTCAGTAGTCCATACGAAGTACTCCGTACAACATGGGCAATCTGACATACGCTATTTTCGAGACAAATCTGGTTTCTCGATATTTCTTCGCGCCTCCGCCTCGTCTTCAGAAGTGCCTACCCCAAGGAAAACGAAGACTGTCAGCAGAATGGTTCAGATATTGCCCTCAGGCATTTAGTTTCGTGGACGAAGCACATTCGAGAGTCCGAGTCCCTGCGCCGTGAAGACGTTGCGGAAGCCCATGAGCAGGTCTTTGCATCCTGCTCATCTTTGCGGGAAGCTTTTCGAGTGGGAGATACTCATCTTCTAGGTAGAAATTTGGCCCTGGTCCGGATTGCTTCCAGCCGGGAAACGCCCTATCGATGCGATGTTTTGAACGCCACTCTGCCTCGGTCGTCGAATGCTGCAAGAGGCCACTTGAGCAGCTGAGCGCCTTCACAATTCGTTGTGAAAGGACGAAATCTCCATGATAGACGAGTGGGCTGAGGTCAGTTGATGCGAGGTGCATGGCTTTTGAGACAGTGGTCAAGTGATGGTGGTCAACTGCAAAGGTCATCTAGACTGACGACATGCCTCGTTTGACCACGCATCAGGGATTCAACGCAGGGGGGGGGGGGGATCACAACTGTATTGGGTGGCTTGAGCTCTCGCCGGCTAGTTCCTGAAACGACAAAAGAGAGGTTATCGCCAGCGCTGCCAGCGGTGATCGCTTATGCCGGCGAGAGCCCATAGGAAATAAATATACGAAAAAATAAGATAATTATTATAGCCGTAACCCCCCTAACCCCTCTAATTATCTCTCTAAACCTTTAAATTTCCGTATATGTGCTATAGGGAAATAAATAAATAGAAAAACGAATATACAACGTCTTTAGCGTATAAAGCGATATTTATTTGTAATGCTAATAATAATAATTGATTTTTAATCTTGATTATAATTGATAAAAACGTAAAAAGATTTTATATTTATGACATATATATAAAGTGGGGCTATTTTTATTGCTGTTAAATATATATCTATTTAATTATATATTGAGAATTTAATATAAAAGGGGGATTATGATTATATTAAATAGTATAAGCTATCGCCGGTTAGTTTTCCAAATAGTAAAAAAGAGGTTATCGCTAGCGTTATTAATAGTGATCGTTTATATCGGCGAAAGCCTACCGTTTATGCCCTTATAGTATTATTGGTTTTAGATAAAGCTTATAGGTATATTAATATGAAATTTGCGTTATGTTTTTTTTAATATATATATAATTAATGGAAATATTTATCGATAAAGTCTTTAACTTATTTACTTATAAACTTTATTCCTTTTAGAATAATGCTATAATCGTAAATATATTACGCGGCTTTTTATCGGAAAAAATAGCCGTTGTAGATATATAAAGGGATTTTTAGGTTTATAAAATATAAATCTAATATTACTAAGATTTCCTCTTTTATTAAAAAGATTATTATAAAAGGTAAAGAAAGGTGTTTCTGGCAATAGAGGGTATTTAGCGAATAACTTCGTTATATGGGAAACTATATACGTTGCATTAATACTGCGGCTTATTAAAATCGTGATGTTATCGTAGTATTTATCGGTTTTATCATATAAAAAGAAAATTCGAGATCGCTATCATCGAAGGTTATATAGCTTCGTATAGGTTTTATTATTCTAAAGATATATAAATTCTCGTTACTAAATTTTAAACAGGCTTAGGTAAATTTTCCGAAGCGGAGAAAAACGAAGAATATTAATATAAACGCTATATTTAAATTTAGCCGATCTTATTTTGGTTCGCTAATGGTTGCGGCATTAAAGATTAACTCAATTACTATATTATATAATATCGCGATTTTCCTTATAAAGGGCTATTTTGGAAATAGATTTATAGCGCCTTTAAATAAACGGCGTATATATAACGATTCAAAGAATATTAACAGGGTAATCTAGGTTAATATATACCGTTTATAACGTTGCTATATAATTTAATAATATAGAGAAGAAAAAGCGACCTAAGTTTTAAAGCGGATCGCTATTTAAAGCCTTTACAACAATCCACGTCGTTAATATAGATTTAATAATTAGCTATAGCACTATATTGCTTGATCTATAATAAATCTCGTATTTTTATAATCCAATCTATAATGGGAAGCTAGGTAGGTGCTAAATAGTATTATTAATTAAAATGCTACGAGAATTAGAATATATAGAGCAAGCGTGCTCTATATATAAAACGTAGCCTAATATTATATAATTAACGGGCTTATTATACACTATTATAATAAACCCTAGATTTAACGGCTATAGCTTAAATCTATAATATACCTTTATCTCCCGCTATAAAGCGCGATATATACGCGGGCTATGCCCGGTCCGTATCCGGTCTATATCTAATTTATATAGAGTCCGTATATAGTCCGTATATAGTATATATATAATTTATATATATACCAACTCTTTAATATTATAATAACCTCGTTTTATTCGGTCTAATCCTTATGTTTGCCGGGTATAAGCCGTTTATATATAATACTAATATATATATATTAGCCTTTATCCTATAATTGAAATTTTCTCTTTTATATATATACTCCCTTTCTCTCCTTTTATTTATCCGTACTCCATATCTATTATTTACTATTTTTTATCTATCCCGTATTTATATCGTATTTATCTTTTCGTATATCGCATCTTTTTAATAACTTTAATTTATTATTACTTGTCTGCGTTATACGTTCCTAATTATTATAATAGCGGATATTATAAATAGCCTTGGTGGTAGCTACGTGGTCGCCGGTGCATTCGGCGGTAACAGCCAATCCCCCCTCCCATAAGGTATATAATTTACTTTTTAACCATCTTTATAATTTTAATTCCCTATATTTAGCTTATATACACTTTAAGCGATTTAGCTATTTTCGAAAATAGCGATGACGAGGACGAGCTATTTCCTAAGCAATTCGACGAAATATATATTAATTACTAAAACCGCTTTTATAATAACGGAATTAAGATCGAATATATCTATAGATATTATGCGAATAGCTATAGCGTATATCGAATATAATATTGAAAGGTATATTATTTTATCCTTATATTATATATGAATTATATATAATGCGCATATAATATACTTTTTAATTAATATCTTTGAAATTTAGTTAAGAGTTATATTTAATAATTGCGTTATTTGCATTGCACTCTATTCTGCAGTATTATCGCTTTGATAGATAATCATAAATATATTACGTCGCTGGCTTATAAAAAACCGTTTCTATTCCAGGGTATTGTATGCGCTTTATATTTGAATTTCTTAGCCGCTATGGTCGAGTTTTTATATATACGGAATATAGCCTAAGGCAAAGGCGTGCTTATTATCGTTGCTACCGAATTTATTAGCCTAAAATCGATATATATCCGGCCCGGCCCTTCGTTTCTTAACACTACTCTTTATACCCTTATTTCTCGTAATCGTATCGGTAATTTTATCGGTCTTTTTAGCTCTTCGCTTAATATAGCGCTAGTTTATAATATTTTCGCTCTAGCTTTTAATAGCGTTCAGCGCGGCTATTATTCGGAGTAGTCTTAACAATATAGCGTAGTAGGCTTTAGCTTTGCTGGGCAATCTATATATTAGTATATAAGATCTAATTGGCGAAGTCTAATTTATTATTATAAATATCTTTTATCTTTATATTACATATATCCTATTAATTAATAATGATTTTATTAGAATCGATTCGAAAATATATAGGCTTAATAGACGGGTGTTTTAATATAGCTAGCTTATTAGCTATACAAGTGTTCGCGCGAACGTAATCGTTTATAATACGCCCGTTCCGCACATAACCATCGCCGCTTTAACATTTTTTCAAAAGCGATAAAGATAAGATGGATTATCGTATATATTCGTTTCGCGGCCGCCGTAATAATTATATATCTAATAAAAAGTTTTAAATATATTTTGTCGAGAGCTATATTACGGTTAAATATTAATCTAAGGTAGTCGAAATATTCGCATCCCAGCTCCAATAGCATTTTATAAAAAGAAAATAAGCTTATTTATAAATAAATAGAATCAAGGGACGAGTTTTAATTAGATATAAATTTAATATAATAAAGCTTGCGTTTTATTTCGATAAAAAGGAATTAACGATAATGAATACAAATAACCCTTATCTATACTATTTTCTTTAATATTTCCCCTTTTTATACGTAAAATTAATATGAAACGGCCGCGGCGGTCGCTTTCTTTATTTACACCGCCTTTTTATAATTAAATGCGGGGCTATTATAAATCCGAATATCTTTTTCTTATATTTCGAATATATTTAATGCTATAATATATAAGATTATTTATTAAAGTACAGCTAAATTGCTAACAGGGCACATCCCTGGTTTCTCGCACTGTAGCCCCGCTTTTAGGGATATCACCAAATTAGGGATATTACCAAAACTAGATTTCACAATTTCACAAAAAGATCGCCCTCCACGTGAAATTAGCCCTCTATACAAAAATTAGCCCTCTATACGAAAAGTCGCCCTCTACGTAAAGTTAGCCCTCCACACAAAAATTAGCCCCCCATACGAAAAATCGCCCTCTATATGAAATTCGTGAAATTTGTGAAATTGGTAAAATTCGTGAAATCAGCCCTCTATACGAAAAATCGATTTTAGTGACATCCCTAAAGTGGAGCCTTGGGATATAAAAGTTTTTAATGATATCTCTAAAAGTGGAGCCTAGGAATATCATATAAACTTTTGGTGATATCCCTAAAAATAGGGCCATAGTGCGAGAAACTAGGGGTATGCCCTAATAGCGATTTAGATATGCCCTGATAAATGATCTCTAATATATTAGAAATTTTCGAAGCGTTTTTGTTCCGATTTATCGTAATCTTTCTATTTGATAAATATTTAATATAGGTCTCTTTTCCTTTTTTTTTTTTTTTTTTTATAATTTTCGCTATTAATATCTTTTTATATAAAATTCCTTATAGTTTTTAATATCGGGTTTATTGGTTATAAATATTAAATCTAGACGATTATTACATATAGTCTATAATAGCAGCGGCTTTATTTATATTTTTTTTTATAAAATTAATATAAAAGGTAAGATATTTTTTAGAAATATTTAATACGATATTTATCGGGTTCGGGATAATAATTACTTTATATTAGTAATATAATTAATTTAGTTTTTTATTCGGCGGGTTTATTTTAATATTCTTTAAATTAAGCTATATCTAATCACCGATTTTAATTATTCCGCAAAGCAGCGGCGGCGATTCGCGTTTTTTTGTTATTCTTCATTAAATATACATTATCGCCGCTTGCGCTAATTCCGTATTTTTATATAAATATATAAGGAATATAACTATTTTATCCGTTAAGCTAGTTTTAGATATTAAATCCTCGTTTGTCTAGGGGATCAATAATAGCTCGTACCTATAGATTAATTTATTAGCGCTAAAACCGGTGATTATCGAACCGTGGTTATTTAGCGCGAATTAATAAATTAGTAGATACAAAAGCTATTTAAATTAAGCAAATATAATAATAATATGTAAATATTTTAGGTATTTTAATTCGCTCTCTTTCTGCCGCTATCCGTTTGTAAATGATAGGTAATAGATAATAATTGTTCGATATTTATTAAAAAGCAAAGCGTAATCCAAAAAAGTCCGATATAATCCGAATCTTTATCGTTGATAATAAAAGCTATAAATCTATAGAACCGCCATTATACGTTATAGAAATGCTTCGTATATCCCTCGGCCATTATCGATATTATAGCTTTTAATTAAATATGTTTCGATAAATGGTCGGTGATTATTAATAGATAAGGAAGCCCGCTATTAGCCGAAGATAAATCGATTATAAAATCGACCGAAATATACACCTAATATTCATCCGGGATAAATAATGATTATAAAAGATTTTGATGTAAATTATAACGGGGTTTAGTATTATTGCATTATATATATATACGATATAATTTCCGAATATACGTTATTATCCCTTTTTAGCAATAATCCCGTTAAAAGATTTTAAATAATATATTTTTCCCTAAAAAGTTTATTATAAACGAACTGTATATTTATTAAAAGATCTTCGTCGTTAGCGGTTTTTAATTAAAAAGTCATACTCGGCTTCGATATTATAACGTCTTTTATAAATCGATATTATAATTCGTAATTTATATAATTCTTTCTATTTTTACTAAAAAGCGATATATATCTTCGATAATAGCGGCTAGACAAATAGAATATAAAGAATTATTAATTATACTTTAATCTCAAAGATTTACCAAAATATCCGGCTTAAAGATTAAATAACTGTTTAGCGCTAATAGCTCCGGCTACGCTATAAAAAAGGTCGGTAATAATATCGTATTACTTTCGACAACCGCCCCGCTTATAATATTGTTCTTTAATAACTAATCTTCGAGTTTTTCGAGATCGTTTTTATATAGGTTAATAATATATATTAACTTAATAAAGAAATCCATCGCCGTTACTATAATTATATATATAATAACTGGATTAAATATTTAAACCTTTTTTTTTATTTTCGGGCTTATCTTAACCCCGCTTTATTCATATATTTAAACCGGCTTTTTATATAATTAGGCGATATTATAAATAATAATATAATAACGAAAGCATTTCGGCCTAATACGCCTAGCATTCCGAACTTAGATAAAACTTCGAGAAATATTTAAAGCTTTAATAATTAATAAAAATCGTAAAAAGCGTATAAATATTATATGGCTTTAATTAGTACGCTTTTAAATAAAAAACGATCGCTAAAAGCTTTTTATTATAAATAATATAATTATATTCCACAACCGTTAACTATATTAAATAATAAGCTATTAATTTAAAAATGTTATCGGGGTATTTTTGAGATAAATAGTCTTTTAACGTTATCCCCGAATAATCCGTTTTAACTATTATAAATATATCGGGGTCCTAATACGTTAATACTAAGAGATCATTTATCAGGGCACATCTAAATCGCTATCAGGGCATACCCCTAGTTTCTCGCACTATGGCCCTACTTTTAGGGATATCACCAAATGTTTATATGATATCCCTAGGCTCCGCTTTTAGAGATATCACTAAAAACTTTCATATCCCAAGGCTCCACTTTAGGGATGTCACTAAAATCGATTTTTCGTATAGAGGGCTGATTTCACGAATTTCACGAATTTCACGAATTTCACGAATTTCACGAATTTCACGAATTTCACGAATTTCACGAATTTC
>PYFS01003963.1:0-99427 GCA_003671545.1 Ophiognomonia clavigignenti-juglandacearum | reverse complement strand
CGCATGGCCTCCAAAAAAAAAAAAACCATCAAACAAGAACTAATTTCCCCCCCAAGAAGGAACCCCAAACCCCCTGGGGTTTGAAAGCCGGTTTCCACCGCCCCCCCCTTTTTTTTTTTTTTTTTTTTTTTGTGTGCGTGCATATATAGATTTAGTATGCTTGGGCCCCAATTCACTGGCGAGCCTCATGCATGTGAGGTCTCAGGTTGCCCGCGTCGATGATTTTTCTTGATGGCCATTGCTTCCATGACTGATGGTGTGAGCCAGGATTAGTTGCGGTGGCGATTCTGACTTACGGCGTGTCAATTTCCGAAGCGGACTGCATCCACCAGAAGCTTCCTGCTGGAATGAGCGACCAGATGCCCTTCTTTCGCTGCTCGTAATCTCAGCAGCTAGCAATGCGCGCGCTTGTGGCTCATATATAGCGACCACACGAGGCTTCTTATGCGAGAGTTTTTGTACCCTGACTGCCTTCGCTACCAGCACTTCCTTGGAGAGCGCTGTCAGCCCGTTCATCAATATTGGACCAGTAGGCCCCTTGCCTGGATATGGCGTTGGAGGCCGAGTAGTTCTTCGTGATGTCTTCGACGCACCCTTCAGTCGAAGCGGGGCAGGTCGACGACGGCGTTTCTCAGTGGAAGCGTCAACGTTGATCTCCATGTTGTTCATTATCCAGAGCAACATTCGCTAGGAGAGTATACTAAGGTCGTGTCAAGTGAACAAACCCACGGTTTAATAGTAAATGTCGCCGAGTACATAAAAGAAGAAAGGCAAACGGGAAACAGAAAAAGAGAAAAAGAAAAAAAAAAGGAAAAAGGAAAAACCACTCAAGAACGAATTCTGTCAACAAAGTCCAGGCATTCAAGCCCTGTCCCCGTCATACAAACGCGCCTGCCTCCGATTGTCTCTGGAAGGGCCTCTTTGGTGCGCAGTCTGCCGAGCACTGACATGAAAGCGGTTTTTCCGTAGTGCGTGGATGGTACTCCTGACAACTTTCTTCCGAAGAGCCGTTCGATCACCTGCAGGCAGTGGAGGTAACGTTTTGTTCGGACCAGACTCTGAGTTCCCATGCTTCGAGGAGGCTTGCTTGCTGGCATCATCTGGTGGCTGAAATCCTAGCTCTTTGAACGTAGCATTTGAGACTTTACTGGCGCGGACGGCTCGTCTGCTCTCATGTACGAAGTGGCTGCTGCCGCAAGCTGGTAGCTTGTTAGATAGCGATCCTGTAACAATATGAGCGAACGCATGCTTACCAATTATGATGGCTTTCCCCGGTGTCCTCCTGGATTCTTTAACAATAAGGCGCGATAATAGGCTGGGAAAGTTGGCTGCGCTCGACTGCCTCTCGATCCATTCCCTCCTGTTCGGCACAAACTCTCTCGCCTTGAAGGAATGTGGATATAAAACCCAAACCATAAGGAGAGCCTGTCAAGAGTCAGCTGAGAGGTAAGGGTTACTTATACAGTCTTGTGGCGTGCCAACCTTTGCAATGTTTTTCTTCTTATTCCGGGTTTCTGCCTCAATCCTGGACAGCATTCGGAAGTAGGAAGAAGCTTGCTCCACCTGCGCATTCGTGTCCAGCTTCCATATAAGATCGATCTTTCGAACTTTATCACAATGTAGCTCGGAGTCCAGCTCCCTCGTTTTGTCCTCTTCGTCCTCTTTGCGACGGTGAAGCATCGAAAGGGCAAAAGAAAGGATCCCTGCGATGCCGTCCCCTTCTGCCAGTAGCACAACTAAATCGTAAACGCCCAAGTTTGAAGGTTCGCTATAAGGACCATCGAGGCGAATACGAAGTCTCTGCCCGTGGGCAAGGCATTTCCCCAAGTACTGTGCATACGGCGGTCCTAGGAGAAATGAGAAGTCTTTGGTCGAGTTCCTGGAGCGAGGATTCCAAAATGCCACCGGAACGTATATGGTTTGGAAGCGAAACCTTAGAGGAAGATCGGGAAAACGCATCCAGAAGTAAGTACCCGGGCGTGTCGGGATTGAACGCAGTGAACGGACCCAGACTACCAGACCATGTGTGTAGAAATCGGCCTTTAAGACCTCGACCGAGCCACGGTAAACATGTCTGACAAGCCGCGAACATAAGGTAAATGTGAATAACCCAGAAGAAATCATGCATGAGATGGAAGGGAAAGATGTAAACGAGCCTGTGGCGAGGACAGTATGGACCCCTAAGCTGATGATCGTTACCATCGATAGGAAGATGTGGCACCATCGGAAGATTGTTGGCGTCCACTTTCGAACAGGTAGTAGAGAAGTTAGGATATTGACCAAGAATAAGACGGCCGTTGTTATGCCAGCCAGCATGATGGGCTGCTTCGTAAACCCCAGACTCAACCCACTATGCACGATGCCTTGCACGATAACGACACGCCCTAGCCAATGGTGCATTAGGCGGTAGGTGGGAAGAGGTATGCCGAGGACAGTGGCAAGAAAGTTGGTACGACCCTCCAGAAAAAGTGGCATTAAATTTATGCAAGCGAGATTAGGAAGGGTTTTTCTCGAGTCCAGCCATGATAAAGTGGCATTTGCCCCTATGAAGATCATGCATACCGCGGCTGTCGGGAAACTGATGGTGAATGTGCTCCAGGTTCCGCGCTGCATGAAAACCCGGTGATGAATGTGCTTGACTGCCCATTGAGCAAGAGCCTGAAAGCTGGACCGACTCGTCCGGAGGACAAGAGCCACCAGGAGAGTGAGGAGCGCGATTCCATACCAATAAAAGAGTTCCAGCATGTTTACGAGTTACCGTCGGAACAGTCGTGGTAGAGTGGGTAGAGGTAGGAGCACACTTGAGCAAGGTCTTATGCTTGGACTGAGTCTCGACTGTATTTCCCGGATTTCGTCCTAGAGCGAGGAACCGAACAACGATTTCCGAATTCCGGGAATGCAACACATCGGGTCGAGTACCTAGGTATATATATCCACTTGTTGTCACGATGCACATGCTCTTGTTTTGGAGCTTGCTAACGACACGTATATCAAAGATGCCACCGAAACTAGAAAAGACCAAGATTCAAGGGCTGAGCCACGCAGACAGTGAAATAGCGGCTGCAGGCGAACCCTCACCTCGGATGACTAGAAGTGGTCGAGTTCTCCCAGAGACGCCCGCCCGCGCGAGCTTTGATGGAGATGACCAAATTGTCTCCAGAAAGAAGAAAGACGAAGGCCAGGTCGCTAAGGATGATCAAGTAAAGTCAGGAGGAACTTCTTCGCAGCAGCCTCGTCGAACGGAGGCTGGCCAGGAACAAAAGGGCAAAGATGGTGAAAAACACCCACAGGAGGAGGATCACAGAGACGAGGATCAAATACGAGACAAGCGCCACACAAAAAATAGCACTAATCAGGATCAAAGAAAATCAGGAGGAACCTCCTCGCAGCAACCTCGTCGAACGGAGGCTGGCCAGGAGCAGAAGGACAAAGATGGTGAAGAACACCCACAGGAGGAGAATGAGAGAAATAAGGATCAAACACGAGACAAGCGCCATACGAAAGACAACACTGATCAAGTCTCAGATCCTAACCATACACTTAGGGCACAGGAGCCAACCCCGCCTCCTGATTACCACGAGGCTCAGGAACAAAATAGGGTAAATGGGGCGAATAAGACCCCAAAGTTGAGCTCTGGAACAGAAGGAGGCCTGATCCAACCGCAACACGCACGCTCGCCATCTTTGCCAGATATGCCAAACAGAAGCAGCTCACCAGCATCCGAACCGCATCAGACAGAAATAGATAGTCTGGGCAGCCTGACGGATGCAGTTACCAGGTGGCGCATTGATGGCTCACGTGCTCCGTCAGATACCAGTATGCCTGATTATTCAAGACCCCCCTCGGAAACTTCTCGAGGTGACAGTAGGCATCCTCCGGACGGATCCTCGCACCACAGACTGCCTCCTAGTGAAGGACGGCGTGACGGCCCGAAAGGTAGACAAATTGCTATGAGAGACCCGGAGAAAAGAGATACCAGGGGACGATACGAGTTCGCCATGGCGAGAGTCCTCGGCCGTCTCCCGCAGCGAGGCCGAATGGCTGTGGAGCTTCCTTCACTGAATTCGGAGTTTCCCGACTGCCCTCGGCGCTACAATGTCCGTTGCACTGATCACGGCATCCGCTGGGGCCCTCTCAAAAGGCTCACCAAGGTGAAACGCGACCTCGGAAGGTTGCGCGAGCTGGCGGAAAAAGAGGAAGAGAGGGTCGATACAATCGATGAAGGCAGGCCCGACATCAAGTTTGTTATTAGTTCGCCTCAGTACACAGACGAGCCGCAGGCCAACCCCTTGCATGGCTTCATCCTTGCATTCTTGCATGGAGACGAATACCATAGCAAATCGGACTCAGAAGCAGTATTTGGGTGCTACCGAGAACAAATGGAAGAGTACTGGCATATGTCGGGCCAGCACGATCCTCGAAAGCCAAGGCCAGATCACCACAGGGTCTTTCTGCAAGAGAACGCCATCAAAATGGGAGGCGAAGAAATGCTGGCGGCGTTAGATGCCCAAGACCAGCAAGAGCACGAGGAACTTTTGGAGAAAGACAGAAGGGAGAAGATTCGTTCGCGGCGGCGACAAGCACCTCCAGCAGATAGCGAGGAAATTAGGGGTAGAGACCCCAGACCTAGAGATTCGTGATGCCGGGTATCTACGCCACACGGCCGCAGGCGGCTGAAAACTGACGGCCATTTCGGGTTTCTGGACATGAAGTTTTTTCCCTACTCATCCCGCACATGTAGCTGCACTGTCGTTTATGGTATGTACCCACAGAAAGCGCTTGGAAGCGTCTTGCTACTTTGCAAGTGCGAAGTGGTGCGTAGCTAGAGAGAGAGTGGATATGTAGATTGTTACCTAGGTAATGAATTAAGCTTGTTGGTTTGCATGCTCAAGTTTGGCATTCAATGCATTGTTGTGCTGTTTGATACGTCCGATTCCTATCATCATAGTCCTTGATCCACCATCAGTCCTGGTACCGGATCGAGCTGGCGGGGCGCAAACTTAGAAGACTTCGTCTTCGGATGGTGCAGGAGGAAGACGAACTCGTTGAGATATGGGCTTCCGCTAACTTGCGCTCTGCCTGTCGTGATTTGATGGGGCTTTGCGCAGCAGGTACTGGGAAATCCATTGATGGATCTTGGCCAAGCAAGTTTCCATCGACCGCCTTGGACCTTCTACAAGGCCATGCCCTTCATGTACCTCAGACCCATCATAATTGACATGCTCGAACACCCTTAAATTCCGCCGCGTCTGCCATTCCAAGTCAATGTTCGGATTGAGTCGCATGGTGAGTCCTAGCTGCTAAAGACCAGGGGAATTGGACGAGGGATGGCGGTGAAGGAGCATAGTTATACGGAGTCAAGCTGCATTGACTGATGTCGATCTCAGGAGCGCTAGTAGCCACCCCCAGGTCAGAGTTGATCGAGGGCGGCCCTGGGCTGTGTGTGAGTGGTTGTCGACCGCGCAGATGGTGCTGCTTCACACCCTCTTCCACTCAAGCAGGTTACTTCGACGACCGCTATCGTCGATCTAAAGGGCCACCCACTCAATAATTAGCCACCCAGCTGCCCGGAATGAGTCAAAGTGTCTAGGTTTCTAGTGTCAGACTTGATTGATCAAGGGCGGCCCTGGGCTGTGTGTGATGAGTGGTTATCCAACGCGCAGATAGTGCTGCTTCACACCCTCTTCCACTCAGGCAGGTTACTTCGACGACCGCTATCGTCGATCTAAGGGCCCACCCACTCGATAGTTAGCCGCCCAGCCGCACGGAATGAGTCAAAGTTGTGAAGTTTCTAGTGTCGGACTTGATCAAGGGCGGCCTTGGGCTGTGTGTGATGACTGGTTATCGAACACGCAGATGGTGCTGCTTCACACCTTCTTCCACTCAAGCAGGTTGCTTCGACGACCGCTATCGTCGATCTAAGGGGACACCCACTCAATAGGTAGCCGCCCAGTGCCCTGAATGAGTCACACTATCTAAGTACCTACCTAGGTATCTAGTGACATGCAAGTGAGGGAGGTCTAGCAGCGGTGAACTGAGTTCGAGATCCTTTATCTGAATTTCATGGCTAATTCATGTGCGGAATAATCAGGCGTGATTCGTGTGTCAAATTCAAAAGTGTAGAACGATTAGGAACATAACTGCTCGATTCTCAACGTTCCAGCTGGCAAAGTCGCCAGTGGTAAATGATTGCTGCAATGCTATGAAGCACCAGCGACTGAAGAACGAGTGCTAGAGCAGTCCAAGCTGTCGGAGACCACACACCATGATGCGCCGTATATACATTCACCAAGACAGTGAACAGTCCAGTCACGCCATTCAGTATACTAGGGCTAACGGTGTTAGTTTGGACATTTGCGACGCAAGGCCGAAAGGGTACTTAGCATACAAGATAATGCGTTCAAGCAGCACTCGATGCACCGACCCAGATCTTCTCTCCGCAGCCAGAGCGTGGTACATTATACAGGATCTTGTTTGACTCTCACAGGCGTCTGTCGCCGACACAAGCTTCAAGGCACCACTCCAGTCCGAAGGGAAAGAGCGTCGCTGTGTCCAGACCGGACCAATCAACCCGCTTCAATGTGCCGCTGAACAATGCAGAAACCGTTCCGGAATTCAGGACCCTGCCAAGTGTCGCAGAGCCCGAACTCTGGAGGTTGGAATACAAAGGCAATATCGTGGCATACATGGCCCATAAGGGACTGGTCAACATCACGCATGTCCTCAAGATATACAAGAGCAAAGCCATATTACCAAAGGCCTTGCGACACTTCAAGAGCATCAAGCCGGAGTTGATTAAGGGGGGCCGCGGGCACCGCCAAGGTTCATACGTCTCGTTCGATGACGCCCACAGAATCCTGCGCTACGCCACTATCAAATCGCGAGCTTTGAGCAGCCTCGCAGATCAGGCAAATTCGGGTGCCCAAGGAAGGTATCTGTGAGGTGCTCCATATAGCATGATCTCCTGGTACAGTACAGCAAGGACCGACTCAACCGAGGCGTGACTTATCACAAGTTGAAGGACGTTTCAAGTATGTAGTTCCAAGGTTCAGGCAACATTTCTGATTTTAATGCTTGAGCTCCTAGAGTCTATTGTCAAGATCACGTAGCTTATCACTAAAGAATTTGAGATACTAAGCTAAGCGTGAGTAACGTGTACCTGAGCAGGTGGTGAGACGCATGCAAGTTTATCACATCACCTGCAAAGGGCGACTTACTGTACTCGTCGCCAGCTTCCTGCCTTGAAAATCTATCCAAATAAGCCCAGTTGGGATTGTGATCAAAGTCACGGGGACCAGGTACCGCAGAGATGAGAGGACCAAGGCTCAGTTCTAGCTATTCCAGGATACGTTACGACACCTCAAGAAGCGGATGATCTCGCTATACATATGCATACTCCTAGAGGTTCATTAAAGAATCCCTCATCAATCCGGTCTCACTGCGATGTGGGTAATGCTGCTGTAGCCCCAAGCGCGATGTGGTCCAATCCCATGCGCCCTGTCACTGGTGGCGGCAACCAGGTCCGTCGTGGTTCCTACAGGTGAGCGAACCGACGCTGGTCGTACACTGTCTACACTGTAGCCTCGCGCGCTGTATCTTGCACACGTCGCTTGGCGCTTTGCTCAGCTAAAGCGCCCTCTTCATCCTCACTCTCCTGCCTTGCGCGTTTGACGTGAATGTCTGAGGATGGAGAAGGTCTTTTGCCATGCGTATTCTTGAGGTGGCATCTCAAGCCCTTGTCCGTTGTACCGAGCCATCCGCAGTCGGCGCAAAGCAATACAGACTGTGTGAAATGCCAAGTCGTGGTCGTCCTAGCGTGGCCAATCCAGGAAAACATTTGCTCCCGAGAAACAACAAAGCAAGTCCGGCGTCCAAGATGATATCGGTTGATATGTATAATCAGCGAGACATCATCTTTGATCGGACTCTGACACAGAAAAGGACAAACGAGGGGCTGATTGTCAGGCTGCTGTTGCGTTCTCCAGGTGTCCAATCGCGGCGCATGTTGCGGACCGTGGGCTTTTTCGACATGGAAAGTCCACTCCACCGAGCCATAAACCTCCTCGTAACACAAAGGACAGGAGAACGGTTTTGTGAAGTCCTTGAGATGCAGTCTCTTATAATGCCGAGTGAGATTGTATCGCTCGGTAAACGTCTGGCTGCAAATCAGACAGCGGGAGAATTTGCTGTTATCCTTCCACTCCCTAAGAGTCGTCCCATCCCCTCCCTGTTCGCATTTGGACCCATTCTCTCCATTTGAGCTTGGAGATACGGAGGCGCTGGCCTGTTCAAGAGTAACAGATTCCCCGAATTTCGTTGAAACGTAGGGCGGTTCGCGGAGGTATGAGAGAAGAGCTTTGGCATATTGTCTGGTACATGTGGTACCAACGCTCTCAGCATTCATCGAATCCGCGATCAGACAAGCCACGTTGGCAGCAGTTCCAGCTGCGCCTCGTAAGAAAGACTGGCTAACAGGCTCTTTACCTCGCTGTCGCAGAGCAGCTGCCTCGGCAAAGTACTCTTTCCTCGCCGAAGCAAGCCAAAGTCGTTGAAGTTGCTGCATCAGGTCGCTTTCCTTCGTCAGGAGAGCCTCACGATGCTCCGTTGTGACCGTTTCAATGAGTCGGCGAAGCGAGGTAACATCACGTCGCCGATCAAGCTGCGCTTGTCCTTCGAGAGATATGTAAAGCGGGGCGCCCCGGTCACGCTTGAGGGACATGTTGCCGAGTTCTTTGAAAAGCTCCGACTTCCGCTCTGCATTATTAAAAGCAAGGCCTAAAAGGTCTTTATCAACTCGGTGGCTCTGATAGTTCGACTCGAATATAGCTTGGGTATGGCCGAGAATGTAGTTACGCATGCTATCGGGGAGGGCCGCTACCGAACAAGTCAGAATCATGCAATGTCCACAAGGCTTATAGTAGCGAGCGGGGTGTCGAACCGGTCAATCTGCTTCCTGCGCCTACGCGGAGCGCATAGGGGCGAGGATGCTCCTCAAAGCCAGCAACATCCAAGACACGATGCCAGAGTGAATAAAACTGGTTTGTGGATAGACGGAAGATGGATGTCTTTGTTGAGCCACTCAGGCTTGAAAGGTAGCGACAGACAGGGTACCGAGGAGAGATTCGGCCGATCGAAGATCTCGTCTACTGATCTGAAGGCCTGCTCAAAAGCGTCGTCCTGGATGGCCCGAGCGAGGACCAGACTGACCAAACAAATCGGGAAACAGTCGACCTGTGCCATGGAAAACGCGACGCTAGCTAAGGTTAGCCACAATCCAGCCTTCTGTGGCGATGCAGAAACTACTTACCTGTCGCCGTGTTTACCAGGTCCTGCAGCAACTTTGATCTTGTTCCTCGATAACTGTACAGTAACAACAAGCTCTGCCCACCCGGCCGGGCCGCGGATTAGATCGAGCTTGAATTGTTTGTACTTGAGTCCAAGCAACATTCCAGGCCGGGCACCAGTTACGCCTCCCAAAAGAACTGCGGCGTGAAAGGCAAGTCGAGCCTGGGGTTGGCAGATAATGTCGTTCGAGCATTCCCACAATGCCTTCAAGACCAGCAATATATCATCAGCAGTAGCACCTTTCTTTCTGTACGATGTGGTTTGCGGGAGATTGAACTCTTTGGCAAGCCCTTTCTGGGAGTCTCCAATCCACTATTACTACGCGATCAGTAAGCGTAGGAGGGCGTAAAGCTCCAGGGCTTTCCAAGAAAACCGACCTTTATAATTTGGTGAGCAGGCTGGCGATCTTGCCCCCGCTTCCAGCTCAGATCCCACATCTGAGCGTGCTCAGGGTCGTTGATTCGTTTGGCTTGCATGAGATGCCGATCAACGTGGGTCGTGAGATACCTCCATATCAATTGGATGCTGCTGATTGTCGTGATGCCCTTCTCCGATACGTACTCTTGCTCATCGAGCACAGGAACATAGCGCCGTGATTGTTTGATATACCATCTCAGGAAGGATTGGAATGGTTTCTGGGTATGGCCGGCATAGGGATTCTGAGCATAGCATATCCAGGAAGCCTCCTTATCGTAGGCACTTATGGAGCAATATCTACACGATTAGTTACGATTTGCAATTTTTAGGTAGAGATGGTCCGACCCACTGTTCCCACTTGGCCCACGCGTTGTTTCGTAGATACAAGTACCGTTCGGAGTAGAGGTGGTCGTTATTGATGGGCCTCTCGTCTTCCTCCTCTTCGCAGTGCTGAGCAAGTCTCTCTAGCTCGTCATCGTAGTAACAGGATTGGGCCAAGGTCCTAGGGAGCTGTTCCAGCAACTCAGGCGGGAGATGCTTTTCAGTCTTCCGTGGCATTGTGGACCACAATCTACTGCCAAGTGGAATATCCAGACTGAACAAGACTGAAGATCTTCAGACTGAGGTGGAGGGGGAGCAGGAATGATTATAGTCAACTAGAGATCCCGTTAACGGGGATTCGATGATTATAGTTGGGATCCCGTTGATTCCAGATGTCGATGAGTGCCGATTTCTGGATCCAGAAAATGAGAAAAGGTCAGTGGAGAGAAATGGGAATTAAGCGCATGCTGATGAGTGGCACAGCTGTACATATCATCCCCTGCAAGTTTCTCCTGCACTACATCACATATGTAGGTACTTTACGATCAGAATTAGGCCAGAACACGGTCCTCATGTCTGTATGTGATCACAGAAGGGGTACTGTAGTTGACCTGCCAATCGGCGACGCCCTGAACCCGGCCACAATACTGTATTGAAGTCGGCCACGCTGCAACTTGCGTTCCTCCAGTAACTGAACTTCTTGAATTTGAAAAATTCAAGAAGCACAGGGCTGGAGTTGAACTCAAAGTTTGTATGAGTTGTATGCCGTGGCCGACTTCCACGTTGTAGGATGGAAATAGCCTTTCGGGAGCTCAGCGGCTGACAGCTTGATCCAGAGCGCGATGATTCACACCACCAGCTGCACACCACCTTCGTCCCTCGTCATGGCCGTAAGCGACTGGTTACCAGAAATTGACCATGCACCCTTCAGCTTCTCGAGCAAACTTGCTGAGTCAGCCTTAGTAGTCCTGCACTGCAGGACTGCCCAGGTGGTTACTGGTCGTTTGATACATGCCCAGAAAAGCTTCCTGGCGGCTATGAGTCACAGATTGAGCCATCGGAACTAGTTCCGATTTCTGGCAAATAGGAAACGGGAAAAGAACGGGGAGGAATGAGGGGTGTGAGTATTGGGTTTCACACCGAAGAAACACATACGACCATACCCAGCGGAGAACTTGGGATCCCGTCCGCTCTCCCCTAAATAAGCCGCTGAGGGCTGGATTAGTAGTTAGGTGGGTGACCACTAGCGAATACCCGGTGTTGTATTTTTTTGCACTTTTTGCCTTCTGGCCTTCTTTTGTGCTCAGACGCTTACAGCGCCGCCGGGTCTTGGTTGCGTAGAATTTTTCTAATGCAGTCAGTAGTGACATTTGAGTACGGAATGAGTATTATAGGGGAAAAGGGCGTGTGCGCATGTCTGGATTCCTAGGTGTCAGGCGATATATTGCTTTCAAACGAGCGCTGATGCTCATACTTATTACGTATACACAACCTTGGTGGGTACTTTTATCCACGGACGTCACACATATTCTGTCTGCATCGGGCCTGCAGTGGTTCCACGCTACATAGCATGCGACTGAAACAGAAATAATATCTTTCTCTTCTCCCACTTACTAAAGAGTAAAAATTAACACAGCTATTCCGTGAGAACTGTGACCTTGAGCGTGATGTTGCTAGTCGTGTTGTCCTGGAGAGTGAGCTCTATTTTGTGGATGATGTGGTGCACAAGACCTGCAGCAGTACAGGAGCGTTTTTGGCGATTTGGTACTGGACGGCCAGCATATAGTTCAATTCGGCACCGTCGCCTTCGAGCCTTGCGCATATGTGGGCCGTGTTGGCGTCTCTGCTACTCGCCACGAAGTTGGTCCACTTGCAGGCAGGGCCGTGGAACCCCATAGACGACTCGCAGAGTGACAGTAATACTGGCACGATCAGCATCCTCGACCTGCATTGTTGCCCTGGGGGTTGATTGGGTCCAAGCCAGCAAAATGACGGGTACGTCCCCTGGCCAACCGATCTGCGAGCCAGTCCTGTCCAACGGATGCGACGTTGCAACGGATGCCGCTGCTCTCGTGTAACGAGGTTCTTGCCTAGGTACATATGATAGCCTGTTGGTGCCCAACGTAGATCACCCAGTCAATCAGAAAGTTAAAAGCCCATATTCACTGCAATCCAAACGAATCCCTACATACCTCAGCACGGCACTCAACAATGAACGATACAGCACCTGCAAGTGAATCACGGTCTGGGCGACACGCTCATACCGATGTGATTCAAGCTTACCTGCAGAGACATTCAGACAGCTTTCAAGCATTGTCTGTCCTTCGTCAGAAGGTTGGCTTTCACCTCAAAATCCATACTCTTGCTGCTTGCCTATGCTGATCAGGTCAATCGCTGCAATCCAGGGGTGGGAGAACCCAGAGGGCGATGCTTACTTTCAAAGGCAACGGAAAAGGGCAGACAACTCAAACTCAAGCGCAGCTAAGAAAAACGCTCGATACTTCTACAAGATGATGAAAGACATCGGGCGCGAAATAAATAGGGCCACGAAGGCCTTCACCATCACAGGGATCGACTCTGATAATACTGATCGACCCAGCATCCTCGACTTGTGTATGGCCCCAGGAGGTTTCCTCTTCAGAGCGCTGGATTCCAACCCAGCATCCCGCGCGGTGGCCTTCAGCCTGCCCGTTGAAGAAGGAGGCCACAACGTCCTTCTCCCACCCGATGCCCAAGCGCGAGTGAGAATCAACTTCCTCGACCTCACCATGCTGGCCGCCGACATGGGAGTAACGGAGATTCCCCCCGAGCACGAGGATGCCGCCAGCTTCTTGCGCACACGCCAACTCGCCGCCGAAGACCGCTTCAACCTCGTCTTTTGTGACGGCCAAGTGCTGCGCACACACACGCGCGCCTCGTACCGCGAGCATCGCGAGGCGCGCCGACTGGTGAGCACGCAGCTCGCGCTGGGCCTCGAGCATCTCGCCCCCGGCGGGACAATGGTGGTGCTGCTCCACCGCGTGGAGATGTGGGACACGGTGCTGTGTCTGCAGCGGTTCAGTCGGTTCGCGACGGTGCGGCTGTTCAAGCCGAGAGCAGGGCACGAGAAGCGCTCGTCGTTCTACCTGATTGCCGGGGAGGTCCAGAGCGACCATGACGAGGCGGTGCGGGCTGTGGAGGAGTGGAAGCGGGTGTGGAAAGTTGCTACGTTTGTGGCTTCGGATGAGGAGTTTGGGGAGGCGATTAGTGTTGAGAATGCCCCGGTTCTCCCGATTAGGAAACCACGATATTTCCGGTACGTTGTACGGAAACAACAGATATCGTTGTGGATATTTAGGTCTCCGAGAACGGCCTCTTCAGATAAGAGGAATCGGATATTCCGGCTGTGCCTCTCGAGGAGTTGGTTTTGGTGAGGATCGTGTGGGCTATATATACTAAGGTGGTCCTGCGAGAAACAGCTGTTAGTCTTTTGGATCTGTATACGAATTCAACACTCTTTTGATCCCCTACCTATTTCAACACCTTTGGTGCTACTCGTCGTACTGAAACGCATCTGGGCGGCCTCCTTCCAACCAGGTCCGGATCTCACGCAGCGCACCCAGGTCGTTGGTAGGAAGAGATTCCTTGACCGCCTCATCATACCACTCGTACGTACGGCCAACGTAATCCAGACTTTCTCCCACGCGGCGGCAGGACCCAAAATCAATCAAGACCCAATCGTCCCCGTCCCTCATAATGTTGCTGGGATTCACGTCGTTGTGTACAAGTCCCAATGAATGTATGTGCTTCAGGCCGCTCTCGATAGCGTCCAGCATGTGGCCGTAGTCGCCGAGACCGAGACCCTGACGCGTCCCGCCGAGCTGCCTCTTCATGAAGCTGCGCGGATTGACCGCCTGCATCAGCGTGATCTCGTACCTCGGAAGGCAGAGGCCGTCGATGTCGTCCCCCAGGGTCCGGCACCCAAGATATTTCGCAATGTTGGGATGAGGATTCCGCCTCAGCAGTTCGTAGACTCGGGCCTCGACGAGTAGGCCGTCTGCGATACTATTCGGCAGGGCGCTTTTGCAGACTCGATCGTATGACATGAGGCTCGGCCGCTTGACGTACGTGTCGCGGGGCAGTGGGTCGGGCGCGCGCGTAAGGGTCGATTGGAAGCGGGGCCTGTAGGCGGCGGTAGGGATGGGCGTCTTGCTGGTGACAAGCTCCATGATGAGCTTCGGTTGTGCCGTGCCGCGAGCCTTGCTGATTGCGTGGTACACGTCGCCACCGTCCCGGTAGACTACCAGTGTGCCGGCAAACTTATACTGGCCTCCATCTTCTTCGTATGCCTCATTAATTTCCAGAACCTCCAAGTGTGTTGCTAGGCTTGCATTGGCGGGTGCATGAGCTGCATCAGCTTGATCCGCCTCGATCCTTGTTGGGTTGTCGCTGCACATAGTGCGAGTCTTATGATGAATGAAATGGTGTGCAGATAGGTTTTTTGCGAGTAGATAGAAGAGTAGGGGCGAGTTCTCCTGGAAAAGAATTCTCTTGGCAACCACTGTTAGTAATTGTTAACATTAACAAGGGCCCCGGCCCGCATCTATAACAAATTCTATCTACACCGAAATTCAGCTCAAACCCAGGAATACGGCGGTCTGTCCAGTCGAGGGGACATCGATCATAGTTCGTGGGGACACGCATATAACTCGACGATCGGGACGAATACAGACGCCAACTGCTAAGGTCAGGGTGGTACAACAGACCAATGGCCATAAGGATATGGCCGAACTGAAGGATAAGATCAAAGAGCTATCACAGCTGATCCAAGACCTCTTACAACGTGACCCTGAGAGAGAACAACTCTTGAAAAAACTGCTTAAGGAAAATCGAAACGCTAGAAAAAGATCGGGCCCCTACTGGAAAACCAACTTATGCTCAGAAACTGGCGGCAGCAGTAAAGGCAAAGTCCACGCCTGCTACCAAGCCGACAAAGAAACCTGCGAAAACAACAGCATCCAGAGGACTCCATGTCGTCGATATCTAGCATACAAGTCTCTCCCCCACGGAAGAGACGTAAGGTTTGCTTGTCTGAACAATCTGCTGAGGCTATGCTAGCAAATCCTCAACAGCCACCAGCAAGTCCTCACCAGCCACCAACGGATCCTCGGCAGCTACCAGCAAATGCATAACAGTCACCAGCAGATTTTCAGCAGCCATTAGCTAATGCTCATCAACTCTTCACCAATCCTAGCGACAAGCAGAAGCAAACATGCAACTGGGTCCTAAACCATACCACAGATCCACAGTCCTCTGCATTCAACATGGCTCTGTCGTACGGCGGCAACCTACAGACGACAGGAGACGCTGGAGCGACGGAGTTTAATCTTACTCCAGGCGAGGATGGTTTTCAGGGTGGGGCCAGCGCGCCAGCAGTACAAGTACCCCAGGTGCAGTTTCAATATCAAGGCTTGCCGTTCGTCTCGGGTAATGCCATGGCTGCTCAGACTGTCATGGGGGAAGTACGTGATGTGCAGCCCATAGATTTCCCAATCGTCCACTGGCAGTTGAACCAAGATTGGGCATGCGAACCTATGAGTCGCCTGTTTAAGGAGAAGAAGGATGTGCATTACACACTATCCTGATTTTTCTTCGGGGCTTTGAAAAACGCTATCCGAAACCTCCGATATCAATTTTTTTTTATCATTACTCGCATAGAGCCTTTCGGCTATAGCGAGGGCTATCTAGCCAGATCTAACTCACCTATAGAAGTAATGCTGTCCTTATAACAACCAGTCCCTTTAGCCTAGAAGCATCTTACAATCTAAAATGAATATATATTTGAAAATTATAAATATAAATGCATTACCTTGCCAATCTATAAAGCCTCTCGGGAAATTTATATAACCAATAATTTATTAAATTAGCTTATTCGAAGAAATTCTAATAACGCCTTTTTCCCAATCTTTATATAAAAGAAAATAATTATATTAAAAAGCTAAGCCTTTTTATATAAGTATTTTAACTTTAAAGCCCGATACTAAGCATAATATATAACGATATATAACGAAATCTATTAAATACCGCTTTTATAAAAGCATAATGCTATATTAAATTTATAAATTAGATATAGATACCTTTTAAAAAGCCTTATATTTATTTTAAGCTAAATATAAATAAATTAATCAAATTAAAAATCAAAATCAATTTTATTAAAACCGTAAAGAATAACGATTGATTTAACGATATAGCTTTCTTGACCCGGTATAATCTATATTAGCTTATGATTCTTATTATGATTTTTATATATTTAACGTAATTAATTTAATTATATGTTTGATATATAATAAAGAGATCTAATTATCAATAAAAGCCTTTGAAAACGCCTTTTTCGTAAATTTATCGGCTAATTCGTTGCCAGAAATATTAATATGGCTGGGGCATTACGAAATAGTGATCTTGCAGCCTTATTCTGCTAGCTTAATAGCCAATGTTCTTGCCTTGACAGCCAAAAGGTTCTATCCACTTAGTTTGAGGATGGCTGCTTGGTTATCGGAGAAAATGAACAATCTCTCTGCCCGGGGTGTAATATCGATTGTGGCTTGCAAAGCCTGCTGAATAGCAAAGAGCTCAGCATCTGCCACTTCGACATATGCCCCTAGGTTCCAGCTTCTGACTGCTTTCGGTCTCGTTTCGTGAACTTGAACTATTGCAGCAGAGCTCGTTTTCTGGCCTGAGGGTACACCCTGAGAGCCGTCTGTGTAGAATACTATAGTAGACGTATAGTGATGTCAATATTACAAGAAGGCGCAAGGGGGCTTGCAGTGGTCGAATGGCAACGTTGCTTTCGAGCTGGAAGAAGTATTCGCGGTTCCAATCTCTTTCTTGTCCTTCATCCTCAGTGTGGAATAGCACTTTTGCAGAAGCTGGCCAGAGTGGAACGATGAATGCGAGTTCACATCCCAGCAGCGGGTGACTTCCGCAAAGCCGCCCGTTGCAAGATGTGCAATCTCGAGTATGATCCTGCGGGGCCCGGGTGTTTGTGATGAAGTCCCTGGCTCCGTCGTATGGCCGGCAACGGTGAGATCGGTCAAGCGCTCGTTTGGAGTTGCATTGCCTAGATGGAAGGCTGCCACCTTCTCAAGATGACCAGGGCTCGTGAATATGTCTCTGTTCGGCTCGATGCGAATATGGATAAGCGGGATCGTGATGTTGTTCATTTTGTCGACCTCGGGGTCGCCGCCGATGATCCAATCGAAATTACGACGAACGTACTGGCCACGCCCGTCATAAGCAACAGCCGTGCCATTCCTCGAGAAGTCGCGCACAAGCAGACGTTCAAGATCGTCGAAGGTGATGGCGAAGTGTTGGTTGCTCAGCCCGCGCTTCGGGGGGAGGATGACATCGCACAAAGAGGCCATGCCGAACACGAAGCCACGCCCAGTTCGTGGCCCACGTCCAAATCTCAATTCGAGGAACGTCTCGTACTGA
Organism: Ophiognomonia clavigignenti-juglandacearum; assembly: GCA_003671545.1. NCBI lineage: Eukaryota > Fungi > Ascomycota > Sordariomycetes > Diaporthales > Gnomoniaceae > Ophiognomonia > Ophiognomonia clavigignenti-juglandacearum. Next base: position 81,874 of record PYFS01003963.1, on the reverse strand, counting down.
GCAGGACTTCGAGGCGATACAGTGTTCTCGCGGCTCCCTGGAGCGTACGGAGATGATGCGGCATAGTAGCCGTCGTGTCGATCGAGATGGGCCTTGATCGTGTTCTCCGCGTACTCGCTGTCGTCCACCGCGTAGATGCGAGCGATCAAGTCGGGGTCGTACTCTGGTTCGTAAGCCATCTGAGGTGAGCGATTTGGGGAGGAGCATACAAGTACGGTAGAGCAAAGGCGTGAAGAGGTCGCCGCATTATATAGGTTCTTTTCCCTTCTCCGCCGGGGGATATTGGCGCCAGCGGACGGTTAACGACAAACTTAAAGCGAATAGTCACAGCTCGTAGCCTTGCCTTCTATGCATCAACAGCTACTGCAGCATGCATTGCTTTCCCGCGATGCCGCAATCGACACTGTGAACTTTGCAGGTAAAGTTGTGAAGCAGAAGCACCAGCAACTACAGGACAACTGTGCTCCGTGCATGATATTGTACAGGCTTTGGGACTAGGTATTGACTGCACACCTCTAGGGGATGATCACCACTCCTCGCACTTACCTGCATCACAGTACATAGCAAAGTGACGAAGGATTTCCCAGAATGGGGCGCAATGGAATATTACAAAGTACAGTCCATGGGGGTTGTGACATTTCCAGGCGGGTGGTTGCAAAATTACATTTGATGCCAAGCATGTGGCTGGCCACTACTATGTACATACCTAAGTAGTACCTGGGTGATATGCTGTGGCGGGCGTTGGAGCCTACTTGCCAAGGAAAATAAGGCACTCGGATTTTCGTAAAAACGTCGATGTATATAAAACCTACGCTTTATAATAAATAAAAATTAATATTAATCGAATTTATTTATTAAAATAATTCGAAAAATATCAGTTATATAATCATTTTATATATTATAAAGTAATAATATATAATTAAATTTTCAGAATTTTGGTAAAATAATTATTAGAAATCGTCGACCATTTTTGTTTTCGTGGATATAATAAAGTGGAATTTGGAGGTCGGGAAAGTTTATTCTCTAACGAATTTTTGGTGGGAAACCGTCCCCCGAAGATCAGCCGAAAAACGAAGTCCGAGTGCCTCATTTGCCTTGGCAAGTAGGCTCCAACGCCCGCCACAGCTGACCCGTCTCTATGAGTCAGCGAAGCAAGGTAATATCTCGTCGCCGATCAAGCTGCGTTTGCCCCTAGGAAGATATATAAAGCGGAGCACCCCGGTCACGCTTCAGGGATATATTGCCGAATTCTTTAAAAAGCTCTAATTTCCGCTTTATATTACTAAAAATAAAGCCCGAAAGGTCTTTCTTAATTCGATAGCTTTGGTAATTCGATTTATATATAGCTTGAATATAGCCGATAATATAGTTATATATACTTTCGGGAAAAGCCGCTATTAAATAAAATTAAATAAAGTTGAGGCTAATTATAATTTAAATAGGGTTTCGAACCGGTTAACCTATTTCCTATATCTATACGAAATATGTAAAGGCGAAAATGCTTTTTAAAGCTAGCAACGTCCAAAACGCGATACCAAAATATATAAAATTAATTAAAAAATAAGCGGAAAATATCTTTATTAAGAAATTCAGATTTGAAAGATAACGAAAAATAAGGTATCGAGGATAAATTGGGCTAATCGAAGATTTCGTTTATCGATTTAAATCTTTATTTAAACGAATTATCTTAAATAGCCTGGGCAAGGATTAAACTGACTAGATAAATCGGAAAATAATCTATTTATGCTATAAGGAACGTAATATTAGCTAAAATTAGCTTAAAATAATAAGTTTTTTATAAATAGATAAATAAATTATTTACTTTACGCCATATTTATTAAATCTTGCGGCAATTTTAATCTTATTCTTCGTTAATATTATAATAATAATAAATTTAGGCTAATCGCTCGCGCCGCGGTTTAGATCGAGCTTGCATTATTTATAATAAAGCCTAATTAGCATTCCCGGCCAAACGCTAATTACGCTTCTTAAAAAGATTACAGCGTAAAAAGTAAATCGAGCCTAAAGCTAATAGATAATGTCGTTAAAACATTCCTATAATGCTTTTAGCATTAATAATATATCGTTAGCAATAGCACCTTTTTTATAATACGATATAGTTCGCTAAAAGCTGAACTCTTTGGCAAAACCCCGTTAGAAATTACCAATCTATTAATATTATATTGTTAATAAGTATAGCTATTAAAAGAGCGTAGATAAGATAGACCTATATAATCTGATAAACAGGCTAGCGATCTTGCTCTCTTTTTCAGCTTATATCTTATATATAAGCGTGTTTAAGATTATTGATTTGTTTGGCTCGTATAAGCTTTTGATTAATATAAGTAATGAGATATTTCTATATTAGCTAGAGATTATTGATTATAATAATTTCCTTCTCCGGTTAAGATTTTTATTCGTCGAGCTTAAAGATATAGCGCCGTGATTATTTAATATATTATTTTAAGAAAGATCGGAATAATTTTTAAATATAGCTATCGTATAAATTCTAAACATAGTCTATCTAAGATGCTTCTTTATTATATTTACTTATTAAGCAATATTATTCTTATTTGGCTTATACGCTTTCTCGCAAAGATAAATAGCGTTTAGAGTAAAGATAATCGTTATTAATAGGCTTTTTTTCTCTTTATAATCTTAAACAAGCTTTTCTAATTTATTATCGTAGAAAGAAGTTTAGTTTAAGATCTCAAAGATTTATTCTAATAGCTTAGATAGCAGAGGTTTTTCAGATTTCCGTAGATATAATATTACGAACCGAACGAAAAAGAATTAGCGCAATATACGAAATTAATAAAAAGAGGGAAAGAAAAAGAAAAGGAGAATATATAGATTAGCAAAGCTCCTGCTTATTATACTTTCTAATAGCTAAACGGTATATAGCAAAAATACATTAAATTTTAATATAAAAATATTATATAAATACTTTTACGTATTATTTCGCTTACCTTTAGTATCCTATTTTATTTACGGTTAGATATAAACCGAAAGTAGCTAAAATTAAGCGTTGAGAAATGGTCTACGGGTTATAGCCGATTTCAGTTCCTATCTCTTAGAATTTAGAAATGGGCGGCAATATCTTATTATTTTAAATTTCCTATAATAATATTATCCGAATTATGCTGTAATATTACCGTTTTAGGCTTTTGAGATACCAAATCGGCTCGTGTATACAAATTTATAGGTAATAGGACTCTTGGAGGTGGAGTCTCTTACGCGATAGAGTTGTCCGGGACGGGACGCTTATCCTTCCATAGAAGGCGGAATTCACGTCATATGACTATGTGAAAAATGTTTATGATTGTTTGGAGAGAGTGTATTGTGCGTGGGTGGAGGAGGGATAGTGAAATGGAATAAGTATACGGACGCCTTTCCAAAGAACATATACGACCATGAAGTTTTGCTTGAGAATGAATATCCCGTTTAGTTGTTGTTTTTCTGTTTTTTTCTCTCCAGATCTGTGATTAGAAGCAAGGTAGTGATGGACGATATAACGTATCCATCTAATGAATACTGTATCCATGCCTGCCGGATCGATACGGATATATGAATCTGTATCTGATTTGTGCACCGCGTGCCTAATAGGGTAATAAGTAGGTCTAGATGTGATGTTTCTTTATGGATAAATTGGGTGCATCTCTAGGTAATCGCCTTTGGGTGGTCGCCTTTGGTCAGTCGACTTTCGGCAGTCGTCTTTGGGTAGTCGTCTTTGGGTCGTCGTCCTGAGGCTTGAAGTATCCTGCATGTGGTTTTTAAATCCGTGGTCCTAGGTACGTACCAAGAGGGTACCTTTGAATACACTATATCGATCCTTTGAATACAGATGGAAACACCAAAATACACGTATCCGTATTCAAATAATTGGATACAAAGTCCATCACTAAAGCAAGGATGCTCCTTCAGTTCCGACGTCGTGGGCTGCATCGTCGCTGCTGCTACCTGAGCTTGGTTCGTGAGGCCACCAACGTCAATGAGGCACAGTTGTTGCTATTTTTGATGGCTGAATGTGTCCAGGAGGTAGGTCCCAGAGCCACTTTACGGCACAGCTTCAATGTCTGTCAACGGGTCGTTGGTAACATCGTGCAGTTTCATAGCGTTCTAAAGTTGATGATGCTGAGCCGCCGAGCCACACACGAAGGTCATACTGAAGTAACATAGCGAGGCCAGAAGGCTGCCCCGGCGCGACCAATCTCGGGCCACCATACTGACTTGGATAGAGACTAACTTAGAAGGTATGCCCTCGAAGTTGCTAAATTAGCATCCATTGTTACAATGACCCTATGACGCACGGCCCGAAACATGCAATGAGGCCTCGCTGTAGGCCAAATACAGCTCCATGATATCGTCTACCAGTAAATCAAATACGTTTTAGGCGTGAAACATTGCGTCGCAAGGTCTTCATCAATGGTCGCGCCATGTGGTTTTCGTTGACCTTTTTGCAGCTATTAATAGTCCAACCACGAAGTATGCCGTCCTGAGAGGCCTTTCGATATCATGGGGCCTGCACAATGTTGGCGTGTCTTCATGGTAATCATTTCTCTGGAAGTCAATGCGCCTCTCTACAAGAGGGATATATATATTGATGAATGTTTCCGTGCTGAGGGGAAACATTTCGATAATCATTTTCGATTCATTCTGGCATGCCGCTCTGTCTTCAGCAATCTTTTCGAATTAAATCCACATCCGTTTGATCCACATAATATCGCAGTAAAGTTTTCTTTCCATCATTAGACTTCAATTTCTTTCACTTCACGCGCTTCGTATCCACAATAACGACGCCAAAATGCCCGGGTCGTCCTCGAAGCCCAAGTCTGACCAACGGCGCGATAGCAGCGGTGGAGACTCGCATCGATCGAAGAAGTCGAATACGTCCAGCAGCTCAAGACACTCGAGTACGAGCTCGAGGCGCTCGGGGAGAAGCAGCAAGTCAGGTAGCAGCAAGTCAAGTGCCCCTGCGGTAATCGGTTGGACTGTGGCTCTTGCGAGTACCATCATTACCCCACGATGTACAATTTTACCGATCCTTGGCCAGAACCACTGCTTACACCGCCCGTTTGCGCCTGTGGCCACCGATATTGTGACGGCCAAGGCAGCGTGCAAGATAGGTCAGGGAATATCACACGTGTCAACGGCCGTGCAGTACCTTGCCATTGCCAACCATATTGGAATCCTGAAGTACTCTAAGTCGACCAATGAGAAATGATTGTGACTGATGAGGTCAGTGGACGATTATTCACCCGGCAACATGATGGTATGGCTAGCGAAGAGTAAGGGGGAGTTTTTATACTATCCTTGTCCAGGCGCAGTTTTTGAAGGCGCACATACATATGTAGCTAGAGCTCGAAAAGGATCTGCACGTGGGTCGGGTTTGCTTTGATGGCAGGTCCACTTCGTCCGCTCGTTAAGTAGCGTAGGGTTCATGCTAGGCTGGTCCAGCATCAGGTAACAGACAGGAGAAGCGAGCTGAGCAGAAAGGAAGATAAAGACTTACGTATACGGCAAATTTGGCCTTATTATAGCGAGGTACAGGTTATGAAAATGATTTTCTACTTTTCACAAGTCTTGAAGCTGGTCTGGTCTCTGGGTGCCTACTGTACTGGTGAACCAATTCTCGTGCAAAGAACGCAATTTATGCTTGAGTAGATAGACCTGGGCAGCCAATCCTAAAGCTGACCGCAAGTGCAGCGGGATCAATATTGAGGATTATGGGAGACGGGAGCGGTCCCGTTTTACAAATATACGGGCACGACCTGAACACATAGTCCGTTCCCTTTGCCGGTGGAGTCTCCAGAGCTGTGGACTCTGGATTTGGAATGAAAGTTTTGGACCTCTAATCAAATCCTAACCGATATTTTGAAAACACACCGTCCGACGAGATTTCACTCATCCAAAATTATCAGGACACTTCAGACAGACGCTATATACCCAGAGCAACGACATACTTAAATAAGTCGTAAGGGGTAAATCGCAGACTTCATGACAAAACCACACCCATGCCTGTATAATACACGGTCTCTTGATCAGCTCCATACGAATCTGGATGTCTTATCTGAGGGCGGAACGCGTACAGGAAATACATCATATTGATGACTAGGGACAGAATGTCATGAAGTCCGGTGACTCAGCTACTATTTGGAGCTCAAGCCTTTGCTCGCAGTTTCAGGACCATTTCCTTGAGTGGTGAACCTCACTTGCGCGAGTCTATCACCACGAGGGTCCGATGCCTTTGCTTCTGCGTCCAGGAGCTTCTTGACCTCTTTCGATCCGTTGCTACTTTGAGCTTCCGTCGTCTTCAATTCCACGTCCTGAGCCGGCTGAACTACCTTGGAATCGTTATCATCATTCGCTTCCGATGCCTTTGCTTTTGCCTCTCGTATCGTGTCCAATGCCTTTTTGTGTCCTTTGTACTCCAGCCACCATTTCTTCATAAATGCGTTATCGCCCCCATGGTTCAGCTGGCCTTCACAGTATGCTATTTTGGCTGCTAAATCCTGCTCAGAGGGCATATCGGCGGTGTCGTCAAGGGGCATACTGGCCACCTGCAGGTCGTGAAAGCGGAAAGACCTTAAACTGGAACCAGAAGTGATCGTGATTGACCAGTGGTCCTCCTTTTCAAGAGCCACAATCTGGATCAATAATGCTGGAAAATGGGTGGGCACAGGCCGTGTTGTGCAGGATGTCGTGAGTCGAGTGATAAAAAGACGACTGGATGTTGAAAATAGGTTGGAGTTCACGCGGAGCTTAAATCAGGTCAAAGGTGGCGGTGGGTGGCGGTGGTACGCTACGCTAATGGCTGGCCGTTGGGGTCTTCTATAAATAAACTTTGGCAGCCGGCAAGGTACAGTACTTAGTGCATTTTTTTTTTTTACATTTGCATGTTCATCACTTCGCAACCACCCGATTCCTTAATGAACAATATTCTTGTCGAAGTGTGCTTGATATGTATTTCGTACAAAGGACGTGACTTTTGCTTTCCTGGCGTGGGGCGGAGAGCTAACAATTATATACAGTATAGAAAACACATCTGAGAAAGACAGCCCGGCTGGCTTACCTCACCCTTTTTCAGGCTTCTGGGGGTTGGGGAAATGGGTGGGTCAGAAAACGGGCCATGTCACCTTCAGGATCCGTATATACCCGTACGACCAATCACAACCAAGAAACGCTAGCCATTCCGTCCCGTTGTACCTATGTACGGAGTACCTACCCTCAGAATGCCAGAATGCCAAAAAAAACTTCGGTGGTTAGCCTAACCCCCACCGTTTCGTGCTCTGAGCAGGGATTCTCCCATTGTGTTGAGGTAACGGCTGGCTGGGATCAGCCCACATTGACGTGCGGCACAGCAACACTGACATGGCCCCAGAAGCTCTCCTTCACGCACTATAGAACGACCAGAGGCCCCATTTGCTCTGCAAGAATGTATGTTGCAACTTATACAGTACTGCACTTAGCTAGATTTAATGGCAATGGTTTCTCTTGCCTTGCTTTTCGATGGGCAGCGGTACGAGAAACAGAAGCCGCACAAATGAGTGGCACCTCGGGGTTAGAAGTGGAAGTCAGGGGTGGGTAAAAATTTAATGAGATATATACCCTCGGAGTGGTATGTCTAGCACATACGACCATAATGTATTCTATTGTTATGGAACTTGTTTACTTGTTGTTCTCTTGTCTTCCGTTTTCTGTTTTCTAATTTCTAGTTTCTGATTTCTGTTCTCCCGAGCGTTCTGTTCTCCGTTCGTCTTCCTCTTGCTGTGCCACTTGTGTATATACGTGCGGTAGGTGCGATTCTATCTAAGCCAAGATCTACTATGGTCTGAGAGGTAATTAATACCCCCTGCTATGTCACGGACCCACAAGAAATATCAATCACTACCCAAAACGTACTAGATCAAAGCTAGCCTTAACCCGCACTTCACCATTTCGTGGCAGCTCCATTTGCATCTATGCCATCCTGACAACGTTGCGGCATCGTGTCTACCAAACCCTTTAAGAATTCTTCATCAATCTGATCCCAAGCCTCGTGAACCCAGTCTCGAAGTTGTTGATACAAGGGTTTCTCGACATGACCATACTTGTCCTCAATATAGTCCTTCATCTCACACCAGACAGTGCCGATCGCCTTAGACAACCAAACAGACGGTCTGCTTGGAGCGTGTTAGAAATTTGGACGAGGTTGGGTGTTATAACGGACCCTGGCCTTGGACATGAATGGGTTGGCTGAGACGCTAGCCAGGCTCCTTTGTGGCCTGCTGGACAGAGAATGAGCAGTCGTTCACAAGACTCAGAACTCCCTGGATTCTGCAGTTACTATGAAGCTTTGGTGTGTAGTAATTGCTCCATAAGTACGGAAATGTGGCAAAGCGTGAATGGTTGGTTTACGGTGCCCAACCTTTAGCGCTGGGATGCTTCCCTTCGTTACCTTCTCCTTATTTCAAGGTTACCCCCACGTCGGGCTCAATCCCCGTCTGTTGTCTGTTTTTGTCTATATGATGTGTCCTTTTCCCCTTTTCCTAGAAATGGGAAACAGGTTTCCCCCGGGAAATGATCAATGAAGGATGATGTTTCAAGGTGCCCCAGCGGAGGAAACTCCTCGGCTTCTACTGGGTTCGCGCCACAGTTGTAATGTCGGGAGAATCCACGCTACCGAGCGCCTAAAACTAGCCGCGCGCTGCGTCGTACAGGGATCTTGTCTCCTTATCTATGAAGCCCGCTCTCCGTTATCGCAAGGCTTTGATTGGGCAATAAACTAGCTTCAGCCTGCGACCCACGCAACTGTCACCAACGTCAACTCCAATGCATCTGCTCTGCATCCCTCTGCATTCTACTTCCCAACATCCCAGGTGGTATGGCGTCGGTTGGCTGACAGTGTGCACAAGGGAGCTTACCAGCCCATCCATCGATGGAATGAGTCATTTGAACCGGTCCAATGCAAGCCTGGGCACTTTGACCAACTTCTCTTTACTTACCTTCGTCCCTCATTGCATTTTCCACAGTATCCTTTACGGCGATGCCGCGGAATCGGAAAAGACAACACGTACACGATCCCTTACAAGACGGTCCTTTGACAAAAGCTCAGAAGTTAGACCATTCCTTGCCAAACAAACAGTCTACCCAGCGACCACATCGATACCCCGCAGCACAAGACAATTCCTCCGTTAACCATCACCGTGCTTGGTCTTATCCACCTGAGTTTTGGGACCGACTTTCGACTATTCCGCTCGAACGCGAAGCCCTCCGAGAACTCGAACGGCGGACTTGTAGCCAACGTCCTTTCTTCCCCCCTCCACCGCCACCGACGGGGTGTGTACCAGCAGTTATCCAAACATTGACACCGGCAAGTGTACGGGACCTTGCTCGATTTGCACGTCACGGTGGACCAGACTTGCGTAGCCTGCGAGGCTATCCTGCTCCTGCTACCGTCCCCAAGGAACACCTGTCGGTCAACGCCATGAGCACTTCGTCTCAAAGCCGAGCAACCAAGTCTACCGACCCAACAACTGTCACAAAGTCGGGGACAACTAAGAGCAGGAAGTCGATCTCAGCTTACAACCGTGGTTTCGAACAGCATTTGACCGACCATGGAATCCACACAACTTGGAAATCGAAAAGGCCAGAATTGGAAGAAGTGAAAACAGCGCTGGTGGTCCCGAGGCCATCACTCTCGCCCTCTCGCTTCTCGGATGGCGCTTTCGAGATGTTCCAAGAGACCAATGCTCAAGCCAAGGACGAAGACGACGTGCTGGCAGATGTGATTCCAACCATTGCTGGCACTCGGGAAGCGAACTATCCGTCGGCTAGGAATACGGTATTCGGCCACCTCGATCCACTTACGGACGGGACTATTGTACTGCCTAAGCCAGACATCTACTATGGCGCAGTGCCTGAACAGCTTGATTCGACCATCCGCAACGAACTCGGTCATTACATCGTCCCTTCAACTGCGGCAGACAAACCCATTGCGCCCAACTTTTTTTTAGAGGCTAAGGGCCCAGATGGTTCTGCAGCGGTAATGATGCGACAAGCTCGCTACGATGGGGCGGTCGGAGCCCGCGCTATGCACAGCCTGCAGAACTACGGCCAGGAGGAACCAGTCTATGACGACCAGCCGTACACTTACTCTTCAACGTATCATAACGGACAACTTCAGCTCTTCGCACACCATGCTACCGCGCCGACGGCCTCTGATGGCCGGCCAGAGTATCATACGACACAACTGAAAGCTTACGCTTTGACGGGTGATCGGGAGACCTTCGTTCAAGGAGCTACATCATTCAGGAATGCACGAGATCTGGCGAAGCAACATCGAGATACCTTCATCCAGGCCGCAAATTCCAGGCATCATACACGATTGGCATCTGCGCAAGAGAACCTCGCTATCTCCACTGAACATCACTCTCCGTCAGACAATATTGATGGGCAACAAATTCCTTCTCCTTGCCAGCTACAGCAGTCTGTCAGTGCTTCTAATTAAGTCTTATCCCAAATTGATGTAACTGTTTTACTGATTCTCTCTGCCTGCAGGTCGATCAACGAGACAGCAGTCAGGACCCTCAGTCATCCCATGCCGCTACTGAACCACCCCCGAGCTTCACTACGATGTTCACGTCGAGCCCACCGTCAAGCTCCAGCATACGCAACAACACTGACAGGCGTACGGGTGGTTCCAAGCGCACCAGGAGCTCGAAGAGTCCGCCGTCCGCTTCCCAACGCTCGAAGAAGCATAGCTCTCGAAAGACCAAATAGTAGAACCAGCCCAGGCTTGCGGGGAAGCACGCATTCAGAAAAGACCGATCGCTTCAGCCCAATCGTACTGGGATCAGTGATGAGCATAGCCATGTCGCTGGTATGGTCTGGCTCAGGTGGCGGTTTGCTACAACGAAGAAAATGGCACATAGAGGCCAGCCGCGGCAGTGAATGCAAGGCCGCGAGTTGACAGATTTATGATGATGATAATGACTTGGCAAGGTTATATGATTTGATTAGTTGATTTCGTGGGACGTCCCTTGCTAGGGCAAACCACGCCTCCCAGAGCCGCTCTATCAGAGGGATTTGGAGGTTTCTGTAACTATATCCATCGAGCCGCTTACGTGTTAGTCTACGCTGTTACGGTGGGCAGACCTATTGGCTTGCCCTGGCCATGAATTGGTTCCAAAGAGTTTGCCTTTCTCTGTTACCTTGGATAAATCTTGGTGTAAAAGTCACTCCTTTCCACAAATCTCAACCACTTCTTCCCGTCTTCCCCTAAGGACTATAAGACGGCTGCTTCTGGAATATACCTAGGCAGCAGTCGATGTTTTCTAAGCTTTTTGCAATAAAAGATGTGCCGTGTGGACGATTTCTTACCGCAGCTGCAGTGGTTGTTCGCATCGTGATGTTGGAAACGCTCGTGATAATCAGCGAAGTCTCCGTGTCCTGACCTAGCCGCAAGGAGTCTATGTAGATTCCCTCTTTTGTGAGAAGAGAGAGGTTTTCTGACCACAGCATACGGGCCCACAAGCCGGTACCATGTATCCTACTTCGTCCAGAAGCATCGGCGTCCCTAGTCCAACGGCCTATTAGCTGAAAGCGGCTTTTCAGTGCCCGTGAGGCCAGTTGGCTGAGACGGCGGTGGAGGGCCCGTTGCACATTGGTCCGGCTGAATGGTCGGCCGTTCGGGAATGTAAAAAGTGCCCCGGAGTGTTGGGCTGGTGACAAGAACAGCTTCTTTAGGCAGGCAACGGGACGCTAAAGGCACGGGGAAGCTGCAGCTTTGGTGTGTAGTCTCTCAGCAGATACGGGAAATGTGGCGTGGGCCTCAGTTGACCACAGTACCCAGCCAGTTGCTGCTGTTTCTTACCAGTTGCTAATCCTACCCACCAGTTGCTGCTGCTTTCCACCAGTTGCTACTGTTGCTTACTAGTTGCAACTCCTGCCTACTAGTTGCAGCTCCTACCCACTAGTTGTAGCTCCTACCCACTAGCTGCAGGTCCGTACCAGTTGCTGCTACTTTCCACCAGCTGCTACTTTTACCCACTGGTTGCTGCTCCCTACCAGTTGCTGCTGTTTCCTGCCAGTTGCTACTCCTACCCACCAATTGCTACTCCTACCCACCAGTTGCTACTCCTACCCACCAATTGCTGCTACTTTCCACCAATTGCTACTGTTGCTCGCTAGTTGCAACTCCCACCCACTAATAGCAACTCCTACCCATTAGTTGCAGCTCCTACCCACTAGTTGTAGCTCCTACCTACTAGTTGCAGGTCCGTACCAGTTGCTGCTGCTCCCTACCAGTTGCCTCCCTACCAGTTGCTGCTGCTTCCTACCGGTTGCTGCTGCTATCTACTAGTTTCTGCTGATATCTACCAATTGCTATTGCTCCCTCCCTATTGCTGCTCTTCTGCTCCTTACCATACTACTTCCCACTAAAGATTAATTTCAGGGTTAGCAAATATCGCGCTAAATACTTAACTATAAAATTGATATAATTAGAAATATCAAGATAATATATATATAACAATATATAACTTTTCGAAATTCTATTTATTTCAGGTTTAAATTAAATAGGACAGATTTTGTATATATAACCGGGTGCCCAAAGTACTGATTGGTCGTTTTAAGGAAAGCGGTACTTCTAATAAACGGCACGCCAAGGCCTGATATACCTAGCAATTCATTACGATAATCACAAACCACCGCCTTACATATTGGGCACTCTCCAGAGAGTCTTCATTGCACCGATGATTATTCTAAAGTTGATCAGGTCGAATGTTACGCGCTAGCTTAGCAATATAGAACGACTAGCGCTCGGCACCAATTTCTACTAAAAGCGGCTATTGCCAAAGTATGTCAAAGTGGCAAGCGTGTGCAATATGGCATATATGTATTTTTGAGTGTATTTAAATAGCGCGTCTCGTTTTGATAGACAGCCGTATGATTATGGCGGGTGCATAAGAGTTGCGCCGTTTGGTATTATTGGTATATCCGCGGCTGCATAATCATTATGATGGATTAAAGTCATAGGCCACCGACCAACGACCAACCCGGTGGCAAGCTGTGGCTAATATGATTTATTTGGCTAGGCAATGAGGCATCCATCATGATCCATAGATGGTGATATCGGCCAGAAAGGTTTCTATAAATAGCTAGCTTTTGGGCAGTTGCCCAGGTGGGCATATTTGGCCAAGTGTAGGTAGACTGCTTAAGTGCCCGTTTAAAGAGGAATCATTTCCCGAAAACCAGAAATCAATAATATCCTAAATACTCCGTACCTCAAATTTATTAGTTAATATCTTTTTGACGATGCTTAGCGCTTTGTTTAGCTAAAGCACCTTTTTTATCTTTATTTTCCTCCTTTACACGTTTACCTAAAGATAGAGATGGATACGCCTTCCTTATATAGCATTCCAAGCCCCTATCCGTTATACCGAGCCATCCGTATACTTGATAAATTAATATTGACTATGTGAACTGCCAAACCGTAATGGTCCTAATATAGCTAACCCAATTATATATTATCTCCCGAAAGACAATAAAGCAAGTTCGAGGTCCAATATGATATCGGTTGATATATATAATAAGCGAAGATTCGTCTTTGATCAACTTCTGGCATAGAAAAGGATAAACGAAGTGTTAGCTATTAGGTTGCGTTCTCCAGGTGTCTAACTGCGGCGTATATTGCGAACCGTGGGTTCTTTCGACGTGGAAGCTCCACCCCATAGAGCTGTCGATCTCCTCATGGCATAATGGGTACGTAAAAGGCTTTGTGAAGAGACCGTCCTTGAGATGCTTTCTTCGATAATGCTTAGTGAGGTTGTATCGTACGGTGAACGTTGAGCTGCAAATCAGATAGCGGGAGACATTTGGGGGGTCTTTCCACTCCTTAACCGACATTGTTATCTTATAGCCTTCGTGTTTCGATTTAGAAGTATCCTCTTCATTTTGACTTGATCCAGAGACAATTGACATAGGGGTCTGTTTGAGAGTCATAGGTTCTCCGAATTTCGTTGAAGCGTAAGGTGGTTTGCGGAGGTAAAAGAGAAGAGTTTTGGCATATTGTCTGGTATAAGTGCTACCGACGCTTTTAGCATCTATCGATTTTTCGATTAGATAAGCCACGTTGGCAGTAGTTCCAGCTAAATCTCGTGAGAAAGATTGGTTAACAGGCTCTTTACTTTGCTGTCGCAGAGCAGCTACCTCGGCAAAATACTCCTTTCTCGCCTAAGTAAGCCAAAGTCGATAAAGTTGCTATATTAGCTCATTTGCCTTTAGTTGGAGCGTTTAGCGATGCTCGGGCTCTGTTATTGACGTCTTTATAAGTCGGCGAAGCAAGGTAATATGTCGTCGCCGATTAAGCTGCGTTTGCCCTTGGGAAGATATATAAAGTGGAGCACCCCGGTCACGCTTTAGGGACATATTGCCGAGTTCCTTGAAAAGCTCCAACTTCCGCTTTATATTACCAAAAGCAAAGCCCGAAAAGTTTTTCTCAACTCGGTGGTTTTAATAGTTCGACTTGTATACAGCTTGAGTATGGCCGAGAATATAATTACGTATGCTATCGGGAAGGGCCGCTACTAAATAAAGTTAGATAGAGTTAAGGCTAATCGCAATCTAGATAGGGTCTCGAACCGGTTAACCTATTTCCTACACCTATACGAAACGCATAAAAGCGAGGATATTTTTCAAAGCCAACAACATCTAAAACGCGATACCAAAATGCGTAGAATTAGTTAAAAAACAAGCGAAAGATATCCTTATTGAGAAATTTAGGTTTAAAAGATAACGAAAGATAAGATACCGAGGAGAGATTAGGCCGATCGAAGATTTCGTTTATCGATCTAAACCCTTAGTCAAACGCATTATCTTAAATAGCCCGGGCGAAGACCAGACTAACTAGGCAAATCGGAAAATAATCCATTTATGCCATAAAGAACGCAATGCTAACTAAAATCAGCTTAAAATAATAAGTTTTATATAGATAGATAAATAAACTATTTACCTTACGCTATATTTACCAGATCTTACGGCAACCTTGATTTTATTCTTCGCTAATCTTATAGTAACAATAAGCTTAGGCTAACCGCTCGCGCCGCGGATTAGATCGAACTTGCATTATTTATAATAGAGCCCAAACAGCATTCCCGGCCGAACGCTAATTACACCTCCCAAAAGGACTACGGCGTAAAAAGCAAATCGAGCCTAGGGCTGGCAGATAATATCGTTAAAGCATTCCCATAATGCCTTCAACACCAATAATATATCATCAGCAATGGCACCTTTCTTGTGATACGACGTAATTCGCTAAAAGCTGAACTCTTTAGCAAAACCCAGTTAGAAATCACCAATCCACTAATATCATACTATTAATAAATATAACTATTAGCAAAGCGCAGACAATATAGACCTATATAATCTAATAAATAGGCTAGCGATCTTACCCTCTCTTCCAGCTTATATCCTATATATAGGCGTGCTTAGGATGGTTTATTCGTTTAGCTTATATGAGCTTCTGATCAACGTAAATAGTGAGATATTTCTATATCAATTAGAGACTGCTAACTATAATAATTCCCTTTTCCGGTTAGGATTTTAATTCGTCGAGCTTAAAAATATAGCGCCGTAATTATTTGATATACCATCTTAAGAAAGATCGGAATGGTTTTTAGATATAGCCGTCGTATAAATTCTAAACATAATCTATCCAAAATACTTCTTTATCGTATCTATTTATTAAACAATATTATTCCTATTTGGCCCACGCGCTTTCTCATAAAGATAAATAACGTTTAGAATAAAGATAGTTATTATTAATAAGCTTTTCTTCCTTTTCGTAATCCTAAGCAAACTTCTTTAACTCGTTATCGTAGAAAAAAGTCTGGTTTAAGATCTTAGGAAGCTATTCTAATAGCTCAGGCGGCAAAGGTTTCTTAGATTTCTATAAATATAGCATTGCGAATCGAATAAAAAAGAATCAACACGGTATACGAAATTAATAAAAAAAAGAAAGGAAAAAGGAAAAAAGAATATATAAACCAACAGAGCTCCTATTTACTATAACTTCTAATAGCTAAACGGTATATAGCAAAAATATATTAAACTTTAATAAATATTATATAAAGATATTATATAAAAATACTCTTACGTATTACTTCGCTTACTTTTAATATTCTATTTTATTTACGGTTAGATATAAACCGAAAATACCTAAAACCAGGTGCTAAGAAACGGTCTATAGGTTATAGCCGGTTTCTCGAAAAACATCTAAGGCTTAGAAGGAAAACGGTTTTTAGGTTCCTATTTCTTAAAAGTTAGAAATGGGCGGCAATATCTTACTGCCTTAGATCTCCTACGATAGCACTATCCGAATTATGCTATGTCGCTGCCGCTCTGGGATTATGAGATATTAAGTCGGCTCGCGTACGCAAATATATAGGTAATAGGACTCCTGGAGGTAGAGTCTCTTACGCGATAGATCTATCCGGGACGGGATGCCTGTCCTTCCATAGAAGGCGGAATTCACGTCATATGACTATGTGAAAAAAATGTCTTTGATTGTTTGGAGAGAGTGTATCGTGCGTGGGTGGAGGAGGGATCGTGAAACGGAATAAGAATGCGGATGACTTCCCAAAGAATACATACGACCATGAGTTTTTGCTTGAGAATGAATGCCCCGTTCAATTGTTATTTGTCTATTTTTCGTTTTCCAGATCTGGCCCGTAAGGGTCCCATGTAGCGCTTTATTTAGATTAAATTACTATAAGCGGCTTTCTTGCTTCGTTTCTGACGGATCATCCGACCATTGGTGATCTGCGCCGCGCGTTCGGGAGCCCTGCTACTGCTGACGCCGACGACCATGATGTCTCGTCTTCAGCTTCGTCGGTGAAGTCGATAGAATCAGGTGTGCTCATGGCGTTTCCCGACAGCACCGAGTCGCTGAATACTTGCCATCAAGCCTGCATACTCCATGCACGACACCCGGCGAGTTCACACCCGCCCGCCAACTCGAGGACAACAAGCCGCAAGATATCTTCCTAGGCGCGCAAGAAGCCTCCTTCCCACCCGCACAGCCCGCCACCCCTCCCAAACCCGATCTGATCACTGCAACGCCTTCTGAAGATCATGTCCCCATTGACTCACAGACTTCACCTTCCCAGCCCGTAGATTTCTGTAAAAAGTCCTAAGCGGCTCCGGGACCTTGTTCGAGTCCAATAAACCGTCATCGTCCACATACTCTTCCATATATGAAATCATACTCATTCCAAACGAGCCAACTTTCTTGCCCAAGTCGCGAGCGTAAATTCGCAGAAATGCTTCCAAGAGAACGTGAGCCTGAGGGACAAGGATGGGGTGGTAGCCAGCCTGTAATGCGCCAGATCCTCGACCGGGTCGCCAAGTAGGCAACATCGTTTTATCCGATGCCAGGCAGAAATGCTGCGGCAGTCTGATCTTATTGTGCTGTGTGTCTGGCGAGAAGGATATATCGAGTCGCGAGAGGAACCATAACGTTTCGGACTGAGTGTACATGCCGACTGTAACCTCAGACCCGTTGATGTGCAGATGCGATGCTGCAGGCGGCGTGTGTCGGTCCGGTGAGCTGGCGAGGCACGTCGCCAGATTTGGGCAGGGCGAAAGCATCTTCGATTTGGCAAGGGTCTTTGCAGCAATCTTGAGACGGTTGTCTGGAACAACAAAATCCACTGACTGATGCTTGATTAGACTCGATCTGTGCAGTTTGAATACAAAGACTCACCGCAACGATAGTCGGCACCCCGTGGACTCTGAGAAGACAGTGGCCCCATAATACGCAGGGAACCTCGGCGGCGTTCAGAGCCTGGGCAATCGAGGAGATGAACTTATCGGTAATATCAGTCATGGTTTGTCACGCTCTGTCTCGCTAGTGTGTTTGTCAGCTCTTGGAAGGTTGGAATTGCAATCAGTTAGACGGACAAATTGATGAGTGCGAATCTTGGGAGGAAAATATGGCAATTCTGGTGTTGGTAGTTCAGACGGGAATGGAAGGATGCTGGCATTAAAAAAAATACCTAGGTAGCTCCCGAGGTCGCAGTATTGGTACAGTCAACTGGTGAGCTTCCAAGGTTTGGGGGCCTGCACGGGGTGAAGTAGCTTTTACGCCGCACGGCCGCAAGGCCGGCAGCCACAGCCATCGCCCCCCTGTGGGGATCCTACCACCTGGCTGATCCTAGTGTCAGTGTGACCACCTTTTGTCGACCAGGCAGCCAGGCGGCTGCCAGGGTGAAGTATTTACGCCGCAGGGCCGCAAGGCCGGCCGTCACATCTGAGAAGGCCATCGGCCCCCTGTCGAAATTCGACCGGCTGGGAATCCTTCAAATGTTTTGACCAGGGGCATTGACTGTAGTTTGGGGCCGGGGGCCTGAGGCCAGGCGGCCCGGGTCTCCAAGGCTCACCTGCGTCGTACCAGTAAGCATGCACGCAGGGCACTGAAAGTACAGGGCTGCAATCTCAACACCAGCATTTCCTGACTTTCGGGTTCGCTCGAGCCGTTCGTCCTGTCCACTGCACCACTTCAACCACGCTACGGAGTATTCACGACAATCGACCTATGTTATGTCCTATCTGAGCAGCTTCGATAAATTCGCTGATTTGCCGCTGGAGCTGCGCCTTACGATCTGGGAATTTGCCCTCTCTGGGTGGACCGTTCTCGCATTGGGACCTCACTGTGACTGCGCCGCATCGACCTTCATCGCCGTTGGCCCTGCGCCCTATCTCGCTGGCCTCGCCTGTGTGGAGTCCCGGCAACTCTTAAAACAATCCTACGCCAAATTTAAGTTTCAACATAAGCGCGAATGTAACGTCTCCGGCGTCTCTTGGGTCAATATGGGCAGGACAGTCCTATGCCTCGATGAGTCTTCTCCATTGGTGGACTTGCGAAGTCTGTTCGCCGCAAACGCCTCGATGAATCTACGGATTCAGCATGTTGTTCTGCGCTGGAATATGGGATGGATCGGCCCTATCGCCCGTGCCTGCCAGCTACTGGCTACCCTCCCCTCACCTATTCAAACTATCGTGATTCAGACCGCCAAGGAGACAGAG
The DNA here is from genome assembly GCA_003671545.1 of Ophiognomonia clavigignenti-juglandacearum. Lineage (NCBI taxonomy): Eukaryota > Fungi > Ascomycota > Sordariomycetes > Diaporthales > Gnomoniaceae > Ophiognomonia > Ophiognomonia clavigignenti-juglandacearum. The sequence goes on along the minus strand of PYFS01003963.1, from coordinate 62,809 downwards.
GAAGGGACTATTCTAGACGAATCCTGGTTTACCCAATCGATACATGTGTCCATAGCCGCCTACTACTCAACTATCCCTGACTATGATGGCCCTGAGATGGACTGCGGCGGCCTTGACTGTGCGCATCTTCGCGCACACCTGTCAAGAGGGTACATCCACCCAGCCCCCAAGGTGCATATACTACCGCCGGTACCAGACGTTGGCTTCGAATGATGTGGGATGACCATTTATAGAGTGGATATCTCAGACTGAGTGGTCGCTGCCACTGGCCTGGCCACAGGGCCACAGCTCAGCCGCTGCGTCGCCGCTGTGCCACTTTCGAGATCATCATCATAATGATAAGATGTCGGGACATATAAATCCTCTCATGAAGCCTCCACGGTACGGACCATCGAGGAGGAGTTATTCAGTCAAATACCTCCTAGTTTTAACTTGGTTCACTTCTCATATACTTGACGTCCCAATAATGTCTTCCCCTTCCCAATCAGACCTTCAGGGCGCAGCCGCCAGCGTGATCGAAATTCTCAAAGGCATACCGGAATTTGGCGAAGCCAGAATTGCCGTTATCGGTGGTCTGGCCCTTTGGAAATATGTGCCTACCGGAAGAACAACTGAGGTATGTGCCTCTGCAGGGCGACATCTGGAAGCTGGGCTAAATATGATTATGATACCAAAGTAACACATTACCAGGACGTTGATTTTATCATTAACATCGACAGTGCACCAGCAAGTGTTAAAAGCAAGCTGCTGGCCCTTCCAAACACCCCTTTCCATGAGCAGGCCCAATTTTTCTTCTTGAAAACGCCCAGCGGCAAAAACATCCAGATTGACATCACGCCAATATGGCAGGTTAGTTCAGTTCTTCTTGGGCTTAGACATATCGGAACGCTCACAGTTCAAGCAGTCGCCGTACATGCCGGCCGCCGCAAAGAAGCTCCGAGACATTCCCAAAGGAGCTGTTCCGTACATTGCGGTAATCGATCTCATCGTCTTCAAAATCAACTCCTGCGGGTTGCGAGCCCAAGGGTCCAAGAAGCGCAGAGACGCCACGGATGCTGAGACGTTGCTTGAGAAAGTAACTCAGTCCGCGCCACTCAGCCTGAGCCCACAGCAGAAGAGTATTGTTGAGCCGTGCCTTGCGGACATGGTGGCTCATGGCAGCCATGCGGAAGAGTGGTGGAGGACCCACCTTGGTCTACCTGCTCCTCCTGCACCTGCTCCTCCAGCACCCGCACCTGCTGCAACCCAGTCTGCTGCGACCAAGCCTCCTGGGACCAAGGTTCCTGGGACTAAGCCTCCTGGGACCAAGGTTCCTGGGACTAAGCCTCCTGTCACCAAGCCTACTGGGACCAAGCCTCCTGCGACCATTCCCCATGGGCCGAAGCCTCCTGGTGCCACGGCTTCCGGGTCCAAGCCTTCTGGATCTAAGCCTGCTGGAACCAAGTAGTACTGTTATTGAAGGATGGGGATTTGTTAACATTTTGTTTAAGCGGTTTTGTCAGCTGGGAGATTGTGTGATTTATTTGTTTTGCCTTCATTGTCAAAGTTTTACGAGACTGCGCAGGTGCTTTACGAGTAGATTATGAACACGAATGGTAAATATATATACTGTGTTTGATGGGTTATTATTGGCAGGGAAGAGCAAAGAAGTCTACTGTAGTAACCAGCAGGGGGTCTGTGAAGCCTTTACGGGCTTCACTCGAAGACCTACCTACAAATAGCTAGCCAACTGGCCAGCTAGCCTGCTGTTCCTCTTCAAAAAAACAACTTCAACATAATTCAACGGACCCCCCTCTTTGTCCTACATCTACACCCAGGGTCAGCGGTTCCTAGGCTACCTACCTAGGTATGCGAAAGCCTGTATGTATGTGTGAAAAATTCACTGAGGCACAATGGTACAGATGTGTAAGTGTTACGGCAACTTCCAGATGTCGATATTTCCGCAAGGTTGCCCATGCTGTAGGAACTTCAAGATTGAAGCACCGGTCGCACCACCAAAGTGTGACTGCCCCGGTCTCCCCATCCAGCAACAAGACTATAAACGCTGTGTGTTTTGGATATTCTGGCGGTGCTGGCAAAATCTTGGATAATCTCGCGGTGCGCCTGCGCCACGACCGAATGTAAGTGGTGTTTGAGGGCACCAGGGATGATCCTTACAAGCCCTGGTGATATATCACCTTCTCGTTTCCACTGTAGCTTAGGTGGCAACTTCGAACTTCCTCCTTCAGACTTACGATTATCGCTATATCGCCAGCATCATCAGAATCATCGAAAACAGCCGTCTGGAACGGCTTAATCTATCGTCAGATCACTCTCACCAATTCGAACGGTCCAAAACGACTATTTTTCTCAATTACCCCGCTTTTCTTCTGTTTTTTCTTCCTTACACCAACATCACGATGTCTTCTGCTTCTGGCCGTCGCACTCCTCATACCCTACGTACGTTAACTAAAGCTGGATCGTCTTAGACGCAGCCTCTATAGCCTTCTGGCGATATTATTATAGTTATTCCGCTTTAACCGGTCCCTTAGCTAATTCCCCAGCCTCCCCAGCCCTCCATCACCGACTAGATAGCTGAAATCGATAGAGCTATCGAGCTAGCCGAGAAAAAGAAGCGCCTGGCATAAATCAATACGGAGATAGCGTTAATTAGATTCGGCTACGCGCTTATCGCCTCTACGGGCCATATCTCGCGGGAATTAATTAGTAAATCTTACCCTAACCGTGTCTTAGATATTATAATGAAAACCCTTAGCGTTTTAGCCTAGGACGTCGACGCTATCCTTACGGGAACCTTTAAAGCATTACGACTTGCTTACTTACGCTAGCGACCTTATAATCCTAAGGACGAAGAAATAACGCTCGCATTTAGCATCGACGGCTACCTTAAGGAAAGAGAGAAAGCAGTATTATCACACCAGTTTAGCGACGACTTCTACCTATGGATTAAGTGCTTTATAGCTTATATCAAGATCTACGGAGGTTTCTTTATATCTGAGCACTATGCTAACGTTCTCGCGATGGTCGGTTTCCTGAACTTTCTCGTTACTAAAGCCCCCGTCTATTCCTCCAAGATATATATTAATTTTGGCAATTGGGTGATGGGTTTTAGCCTTAGCAACCGCTATAATCTTATAAGGTAGGAGGTTTAAGATATTTGGTTGCGCTAATATTTTAATGATTAAATTATGAAAAGGAAGGCGCCGGCACCGCTTAATAACGCGGACCCACGGCGCCTACGGTTAGATTATTCCCGTAATGCGTTATATTCCAGACGCGATAAGCCGTAGCTTTATTTAGATTGGCCCGAGGACGTTTGCTCGAATTATAACTTTAGATCGTGCGATTTCGGGCCGGTACGCTGCCGTTATAAGCATATCTGCCGCAAGTATCGAGAACCTTACCCATTTTCAGAATATAAATCAGCTATTAAATAAGGCACTTATAAGAACTTTATTTATAGCCCGTCCGTTAATCAATATAATACCCTCTTTCTAAGTATTCGATAATTATGATACTCCTCTTTACGATAATCCCTTAACTTTAATACGTATATCTTAGCGGCTAGCATTCCAAGATTATTTAGGCAGTTTTCTAGCTACGATCGACGGCATCCTCCTGTATAGGGCCAGAATAGGCTATACGGGCCTATAAACGTATATTATCTCCCCTAACCACTCGTCTGCGAGTTAAGACCTAGAAATTATCGAGGGCTAGCTTCGAGACGACCTCGCGCTCCGCCGCGTTTCTATATATAATCTAACTTTTTCTTATATTTCTTCCCCTTTGGGCTTAGTGCTTAAGCATAATAGGGGCTTCCGCCGCATTTATAACCTTTCCTGCCTAGCTGGGCGCTCCGTTAATGACTTTATCCTAGAGTATTTTGGGATATTTGCTTATACGTTTAGATTAGAGCTTCTCCGTTTGGTTAAGTTGGCTGGCCGCGGTGCCATTATCGTTAAGCGCGACCTTAAGGCGGCGTTTAGGTATGTGCCGTTAGCTTACGCTGATAGGTGGCTGATGGGCTTCTGCTGGTAAGATCGCTATTATTACGAGAACTGCTTATCTTTTGGACTGCGCACTACGCCCTTCCTTTTCAACTTGTTCGCCGAGGCATTATATTAGGTACTGCTGCGCATCCTTATATGGCTGGTTCTAATCCATTACTTGGACGACTTCATCGCTATCTTTATAGCCAGCTAGTATTACCGCATTATTGACTTTACCTCTACGTGGGATTCTATTATAGACTTCCTCGGAATTATGCGCAATACTTCAAAAGACGCTAAGGGCATTATAATCGAGTGCTTCGGCATTGAGATTGATATATTGGCGATGGTGGCACGCCTCCTAGATAATAAACGCTAGAAAGCAATTGGCATAGTCTTATCGGCGCTAGAAGCCGGCTTAATAACCCTTAAAGACTATGAAACTCTTACGGGATTCCTTAACTTCTGCTGTAAGGTTATTCCTCTTGGCAGATTATTTATGGCACGGCTATATTAATTCCAACGGCAGTAGCATAATCCTTACGCGAAACGCCTTCTTATAGACGCCGCGGTAGCAGATTTACGATAGTAGCATAACTTGCTGCTATCAACAAACGGCACCTAACTGCTAAACGACAAAGTTAGACCAAACTTCCACCTCTTTACAAACGCCTTATAGCTGGGGATAGGGGGTTTTTGGTACAAAGGTAACCTACGTTTGTTTAGCTGGCGGGAAGCACTCCTATTTAAGCAATATAACTCTTTTGCGCTGGTTGCCGAGCGTAACGTATATATCAACAAGCTGGAAACACGCGCAATTCAGCAAGCACTCACGCGCTGGGGATATTATTAGCGTAGCTCAACCCTTACGATCCATACCGATAGCATTGCGGCCCTTACCGCATTTACTAACCAGATAATCCGTAGGGCTGTATTTGATCCTTTGCGAGACGCGCTCGTTACGGCTGTAGCGCTTGATATCAGAATTCATATATTCCATATCGCGGGCGTTGATAATATACTCGCGGACGCGCTTTCAAGACGCGATTGGCCAATTATTGCTAATTTATATCCTTATTAGCAGAACCCCTTTATTTAGAATTAAGCCTAAACTTTCTTAGCCGCGTTGCGTCGGTTATTAACGGCGATTACCTCTATATAAAGCTTCTGTATAATGGGTTGGCAGAAATAACTAAATCCAAATACCCGATAATTATTAGATCTTACGAGAATTTCTACTTCCTTAGCAACTTTACCCCATAGCCCGTAATAAGAGCAACGCTTGCATTATGGATCGTGGCATGTGCTTACGGCCGGAATTGTAAGCAACTATTACCAAAAGCCCTCCGGACGTACGTTTCCTCTCTCCGCTTAGTTTATATAGATTACGATTAGCCGATTATGGTATTTGACTCCGAGCATATAAAATGACTAATCCAGGGCGCCACCAACCTATTTCTATATAAAGTCCGCTATAGGAAGCTCCTAATTACTAAAGACTTGCTTATCAAATTATTCTTAAATAAAGTAATAGCGGGCGAGTTAGATTATGATAAGCTTAATCTAAATGCTGCTTTTACTTTAGCTTTTTCTGGCTTCCTTCGTATGGGCGAATTCATCTACGAGGACAAAGAGCTACGTCATAAGGCTACATTCCAAGAAATACGCCTTACGCGTAATTGTATTATCTTTAACGAGGGCTACTTTAAGTTCTTCCTCCCCCGAAGCAAAACTGATAAGTCTAATAAGGGCGTCACTATTACCGTTGGGCTAAGTGACGATATAGCCTGTGCGGTGACCCATATAATTAACCTGCTCAAACGCTGCCCAGCCGGCCCAAAGGAGCCACTTTTCAGGTTCAAAGATAGCGCTTTCTTACGGCGCCGCGTGCTTAAAGCGCTGGACCGTCGCTTCGTCAAGATCGGTGAAGAGCCCGGCAAATACACTGGATACTCGTTTCGCGCCGGTGCCGCCCAGTACGCTTACGAGATAGGTATTCCTCGCGGTAAAGCGATGCATATAGGCCGGTAGATTAGCAATGCTATTAAGGGCTATTTCCGACGCTCCAAGAAACACTAACGGCGAATATAAAGGAGATTCCATATAAGATTAATAATTGGATTTACTATATAATAATACCATAGGCGCGCGAGCGGTGGGCTTTCGTCGGCACGTAGGCTGCGTGGGTATAAGATCGTCAGAATGGGGCCCACGCAGCCTCACTTTTGCCCAATTAGGCTGCCGGCGAGGGCTCACGCTACCCAATATAGCTATGATCCCCTTTGCGTAATGCCCTTAATGTAATCCTTAAATAAGTGGTGTTTAAGGGCACTAAGGATAATCTTTATAAGCCCTAGTGATATATCACTTTCTCGTTTCTACTATAGCTTAGGTGGCAACTTCGAACTTCCTCCTTCAAACTTACGATTATCGTTATATCGCTAGCATTATCAGAATTATCGAAAACAGCCGTCTGGAACGGCTCAATCTATCGTTAGATTACTCTTACCAGTTCGAACGGTCCAAAACGACTGTTTTTCTTACCTACCTACCTCCCCACGGCAGGAAAGACGGAGAATTCAGGGGGGATCATAACTGTTACTGTTATTTTTGGTTGGTTGTGGTTGGTTCGTAATATTCATGTTGTGTGATACTTATATATTTATTTTTTGATAGCCGCTGGGCTCTCGTCGGCACGCAGGCTGCGTGGGCACAAGATCGTCAGAATGGGGCCTACGCAGCCTCACTTTTGCCCAATTGGGCTGCCGGCGAGGGCTCACGCCACCCAATACAGCTGTGATCCCCTTTGCGCAGTGCCCCTGGTGCAATCCTCAAACCATGGGACGCTAATCCCTATTAATAGATTCCCGCGACGAGGGTATCGTAATAATCTGGATTAATATCGCCGCTGTAACGAGGGTATCGCGGCTATGCTATTACGCGATGGTATTTTGGCCCTCGATAAGAGCGTTGTTACGCTGTAGTAATATAGTGTTTTAGCCCTCGATGGGAGCGCTGCTTTCGATAAGAGCGCTGTTACGCTATTACGCTGTTACGCTGTTACGCCGCAGTTTTAGTTTTGGCCTTCGATGAGAGCGTTGTTACGCCGCAATTCTACTCTATACCATCGCGTAACAGCGTAACAGCGTGACAGCGCTCCCATCGAGGGCAGCGCTCTTATCGAAAGCCAAAACACCATACTGCGGCGTGATAGCGCTTTCATCGAGGGCCAAAATACTATCGCTGCGCATACGTAAGTACCCTTGGTGATCTAGCAGCGTACCTTTGGTGATATTTGTGCTGGGGCCAGTAGTGCGTGGCGCAAGCACAGCGAGATTATCCAAAATTTTGCCAGCACCGCTAGAATATCCAAAACACACAGCGTTTATAGTCTAGTTGGCCATCAAGCAGGCACATGTAATATGATGCCAAGGCAAAGAAGTTATGTAGATAGCTCGTATTTGGCAGGGTCAACTGAAAGCTTTCGGACCCATCTGCCCAGGTAGTCAATCTGCCAATTTCGCATGCTTGAGCTCCAATTCGGCACTTTAGATCTATGTAGTTCCTGTATACTACGATCTAAGCTGCCGAACAACCGGACTTGTACTTTAGACCTCGACCGTCTTGGTCCCATCGAAACCGTGTGCTTGTGCGAAGTAGTAGCCCCGTTGGTTGGCAAGGAGCCGTAAGGCATGTCCACATTCACGTTCCACCATGAAGTCGCAATTATAATGCGTATGCCCAAATGCCCAAATCTTCACCTTAGGGTTGATGAAACAGGGCTCGTGAGACAAATCTGTCGAGAAGCCTGCTGTGATCCTACTCCCTGCATGCTGCGATTGCATCGCGCGGCCATCGCGCGAGGGGCTCCAGTGCGAAACGATGATAATCTTATCGACGCCCACGTGCAGCTTATCAACTTCGGTGTTGAGCCACGCAAGATCACGTTCATGGGCGTCATTATGCCGGGTAATGTTCCAGTCAGCCGTCTGGAAAAAGTCGTTCAGCCCCATCTCGACATCCATCGCACTCGTAGACGGCACTGCGGAGAATAAGCTACATCCCACGATTGCAACGTTCGTATTTGGCACCAGGTAGGTTGTGCGATCGAGGAGGATGAATTCGCCTGATAGCGACGAATCCTTCTGGATATCTTCTTCATATGTCTTGAGGATGGCGAGGGTAGCGGTCCAGCTTGAATGGTACGCCTCGTGGTTTCCAGGAACAAATAGTACGGTGTCGAATTGGTTGACCAGCTTCTTCAGGAATGCCAAACAGTCGCTCCTGTGCTTCTCAATGTTGCCAATATCGCCCAGAAGCGCTAGGTACGGCGCCTTGGGTTCGATTTCGAAAAGATCGTAAGATTTTGGCGATTCCAGATGGAGATCTGACATGATCTGTAGTGTAGCCATGGTGACTGTAGCCACTCACTGTGCAGTGGGCATGCAAGGTCGAAAGCTGGTTGTGCTTGGGGCACGGAGTGCGTTGGTTTTCAAGGATCAGTCAATCAATATAAAGACTTTCGATTAGTCAGCGTAGTTTGAGAAACACCAAATTCAAAGCCTGTCAAGTTTTAATCAATTTAACAAGATTCATCCTGAACACGAAACAAGCAGTGTTCAATTTGCATCCAAGCTGAATAGGAAACTGTCAACAAGAATTACGTAGTATATGTGTTTTCTTGAAGCCCCGTTTTACACATACGACCATAATGTATTCCAATGTTATGGAACTTGTTTACTTGTTGTTCTCTTGTCTTCCGTTTTCTGTTTTCTGATTTCTAGTTTCTGATTTCTATTTTCCCGAGCGTTCTGTTCTCCGTTCGTCTTCCTCTTGCTGTGCCACTTGTGTATATACGTACGGTAGGTGCGATTCTATCTAAGCCAAGATCTAGGTGCATCTAACAGTAAGCAAAGTCAACGGCCTTCGAAGGTTGGCCAGAAATCAGAACCAGTTCCGTATTACCTCGACCCATGCCCTGTTCCCATTCCCCAGAAGGAGGTCCAATCTGTGACTCATAGCGAAGCTTTTCTGGGCATGTATCAAACGACCAATAACCGAGCGATATTCATGATAGGCACCTAAGTATCAACCAGGGTCAACTTAAGCCTGCAGTGCATGTTTGAGATACCTCATACAGAAGCCATCCCCTCGCCCATCTCCCTCCAGAAATCCATCCGTTGGCCCGGAGGCGGCGAGGCAATTATACTTTCAATAGAAAATCACATACCACGCATCGGACAGTTTCAACCAATCGCTCACGTTCGCATCCGATAATATCGACCAATCGCTTACGCCCATTACAAAGATTCCATTGCCATCGCCATTCGAAACGCGAAAGTGGTATAAATCATCAAGCTCTAGATCAATCCAAAGGAAGGATAAGGAATTGGCCATCAAGCTACAGAATTTAGCACAGCTTCGGCTTCCAACTATTAATTTCACAAACTGCGCAACAAGTGTATCAATTATAACAGCCACAAGGCAGACAGTAATCGCGAAGTACCCCTCGCCGCCCATAAGCCGAATAGTCGGACTTCTGGGGGGAGCTGGGCGAGGCGCTGGCTCCGGTGTGGTGGCGTGGCTAGTGTGCTTCTCGAAGCTATGCGTCGAGGTTTGACCACAAGATTAATCAAATCTTTGTTTCTTAAGTACGCTTTCAGATTTTTAGAATATTCCATACAGACAATACAAACACATAAATATCCCTTATCCCCTTAGACCCTCATTTAAGACAAATCAGAAAGGGAAAAAAGAAAAACTAATGCAGCAGTTATAATGAAAAAGATAATTAGGTTGAAAATTCAATATTCCAGACCCGACCTGTTGGACATCCCAGGAAAATAATCTATTAAAAGACATCGGAAACATAAGACCGGTAATCTATCGGTAGCCAAAATATGTTACGGCTATCCCATGTAATCCAACAGCCGTCGGTACTAATCCCGTAACCTTTTAGTTTAGGCTGCTGAAAAGCAACAGTAGTCGTCGATGTCGTTATCGTTATGGACATTTCTAATGGGAAAATGCCGACGTCTATATGAAGATACGAACCGCTAGGGTCGAACAATAGTTTTTGAGTTATAATGCCGACTTCGAGGGTCGCCGTACAAGCGCCGCTCGCTGCATCCCAGAGCTTGACGGTCATGTCGCCGGACCCCGACGCCACGTGGCTGCTATCGGGCGAGAAGGCCACGGACCTGATATAATCGCTATGCCCCTCGAGGGTCGCCGTATAGACGCCGCTCGCTGTATCCCAGAGCTTAACGGTCATATCGTTGGACCCCGACGCCATATAGCTATTATCGGGCAAGAAGGCCACAGACCTAATATAATCGCTATGCCCCTCGAAGGTCGCCGTATAAACGCCGCTCGCTATATCCCAAAGCTTAACGATGCTATCGTTAGACCCCAACGCCATATAGCTATTATCGGGCGAAAAAGCCACGGACCTAATATAATAGCTATGCCCCTCGAGGATCGCCGTATAAACGCCGTTCGTTATATCTTAAAGCTTGACGATTATATCGTTAAATTCCAACGCTATATAGCTATTATCGGGCGAAAAAGCTATAGATTTAATATAATAGCTATATCCCTCGAGGGTCGCTATATAAGCGCTGCTTGCTATATCCTAAAACTTGACGGTTATATCGCCGGACCCCGACGCTATATAGCTGCTATCGGGCGAAAAGGCCACGGATTTAATATAATCGCTATACTTTTCGAAGGTCGCTATATAGGCGCCGCTCGCTATATCCCAAAGCTTAACGGTTATATCGTCGAACCCTAACGCTATATAGCTACTATCGGGCGAGAAGGCTATAGACCTAATATAATCGCTATACCCCTCGAGGGTCGCTATATAAACGCTGCTCGCTATATCCCAAAGCTTAACGGTCATATCGTCGGACCCCAACGCTACGCAGCTGCTATCGGGCAAAAAGGCCACGGACCTAACACAATAGCTATACCCCTCGAGGGTTGCTATATAAGCACCGCTCGCTATATCCTAAAGCTTAATAGTGCTATCGTTAAACCCCGACGCTATATAGCTGCTATCGGGCGAAAAGGCTATAAACCTAATATAATAGCTATACCCCTCAAAGGTCGCTGTATAAACGCTGCTCGCTATATCCTAAAGCTTAACGATATTATCGTCGGACCCCAACGCTATATAGCTGTTATTAAGCGAAAAAGTTACGGAATTAATATAATCGCTATGCCCTTTAAAGGTCGCTATATAAACGCCGCTCGTTATATCCTAAAACTTGACGGTACTATCATCGAACCCCGACGCCATATAGCTATTATCGGGCGAAAAGGCTACGGAATTGATATAGCCGCTATGCCCCTCGAAGGTCGTTATATAAGCGCCGCTCGCTATATCCCAGAGCTTGACGGTCATATCATCGGACCCTAACGCCACATAGCTGCTATTGGGCGAGAAGGCTATAGAATTAATATAATCGCTATACCCTTCGAGGGTCGCCGTATAAACGCTGCTCGCTATATCCCAAAACTTAATAATGCTATCATCAGACCCCGACGCTACATAGCTGCTATTAGGCGAGAAGGCTACGGACCTGATATAATCGCTATGCCCCTCGAAGATCGCTGTATAAGCGCCGCTCGCTGCATCCCAGAGCTTGACGGTGCTATTATCGAACCCCGACGCCATATGGCTGCTATCGGGCGAGAAGGCCACGGAATTAACCGAGCGGCTATGCCCCTCGAGGGTCGCTGTATAGGCGTTCTAGTTCTATGCTATCAGCAGCTTCTTAATTATCCAATCTAACTCCTCGTTCTTAAAAAGCTTTCGTATCAAACTCTCGGTTAGGCTGAAAATCAATGCCGATGAATAAATTTATAAAAGGGCTTTCTTAACGATGCTTCTATAAAAACCAGCAAATCGATAGAAATCTCGAGCTAGATAGAGGTGATAGAAGTCCGGCAATATACTTTAAACCCGTTAGCAATTACTAATCACTTTATGCTAGCTAATTACAAACCTCTAATAACGGAACAAGCTTTATCAAAGCACATACGCCCTCTAAAATTCTTCTAAGAAGGCCAAAGGCCTCGAACTAATACAAAAAGTGCTTTTGTAGAAAACAATTAATCGTATCTACCTTATAATCGCTTTAAATCTCGCGAAAATGGTCAACCTAATACGTACAAGCGTATCGAATCGGGGCGAATAGATCTAGGCTTAAGAGTTTAAGTTGAACTTTTTTAATAGGAGTGCCAAGATGCTTTAAATTATATATATCTCGTCGGAGGGTTTAAGATATAGCTTTGATCGACTTTAATAAAACGGATCGATATTCGACTTCTTTCCTAGAAAGGAAAAGGATCGTAGGCTCCTTTTCAGATAAGAAGTCTTTTGCGGATTAATGGATAAAAGATATATCGTTGCTTTAAAAAATAAGGAAAGAGCCGTAAAGCTTGATAATTTCTTCTAAGGTTTCCTGGTTATTATTGATATCGTCTAAGGTTTTAATAAGAAATATCAATTCTGGTAAAGTAATAGGATAATAGGCAATCGATATAATAGCTAAGATCTATATATACAAATCAATATCCTTTAAGTTACGAATATATTATATCATGCTTTTATATAAAGCATCTAATCCTAGTAGAAAATCCCGTAATTTAGTCCGTATATACCGTTTTTTGACTTCGGAACGGGCTAGCTCTTAATAAACCAGAGCTATCTAAAGAAAGGTATTATTAGCGTGGGATACCAAATACTGGTTAACGTGATTTTGGAGGTCTGCATCGTATTTCTTATCCTTTGCGAATTAGTCCACCTTATATCCGATATAGGTTTTCATAATAATAAAGATTGAGGTCTTATTTAATTCGAAGGATAGGCTGATTCCTTTTGTAATATTGCCCAGCTTCTCTGCGATTTTCGGCCAATTGCGACTAGATATAATCCATTTAATCTTTAGAGATATTGCTAATGTATGGATAATGAGTTCTAAAAGCTATAGTAGGTCCGTTGAATATTCGTCGAGCGTATCGATAAATAAATAGGTTAGCTCCAAACCCGGATCTTGAAAAATGTTATTGAAAATTGCAATCAAGGCGATCTAGGCATTCGCATCTTCGAAAAGCTATTTGCCTCCGAAGTCATACTTCTCTCGGACATACGATATAAGCGATTGCTATTAATTGACGAGCGAATAGATAAAACCCCGTAGTATTGCCGTAGCATTGTTGATGCGAGAGTCGGTAGCCTAATAGAAGAAGTAAGCTATGTTAATAGTTCGGCGCACCTGCAACTTATCGATGATCCCACAGAGCAATATCGTTTTACCTTTGCCGGGATCGCCTTTAACCTAGAGCAACCGGCATTAGTTTTCATCTTGCTATCGCAGGAAATCATTATTTTCTAATACCCAATTATACGAATCTCGTAATAAGCCGCCTTTTATTTGTTTAATTCGCTATTTATCATCGCGTAGATCAATATTCCGTAGGTTTTAGAGGCAATCCTGGTTTTCTGCCGAATGGTAGACATCTATTAGCTTTATTATTCTTTTGGCTTTGGATAAGCGCGAGGGGTGAAAGGCAGTGTTTGACGTACTTTTGATCTCTTCATAAAGCCGATGAATGGCCTATGCCTTCCCTTCATTATAAATAATTGGCATAGAGACGCCGAAGATATTCTGCAGGCAATATGCCCAATCTTCTTCCCGGATAATCTACCGTATCTCTACCCATTAAAAACATTCCTTAACGTTAAATCGAGTAAGGGGCTTTCTTTAAAGGGCTGAAGCGGCAATGCCTATTACTTCGTAGATCTGCTGTTCAAGAGATTTTTTATCGCCAAACTGCCGGCCCTCTTTCGTAAAAAACTTAACCGATGAAGGTGCAAAAAGTTCTTAAAGTATCCAGCCTCGAATAAACCATTTGCTCGCTTAAAACGCTGATTCTCTTTCTAGTTCAGCTTATTGGGTGTCCGAAACGTCTGATAAATATATATAGCATCGAGCTGCGTTTTGGTACCAGTAGAATATAAAGTTGATTGCCTCGGACAGCTCAGCCTTATTTAACTTATCAATATAGCAAATATCGACCCAAAAGTATTGGAGGCCATTACTTCTTGCTTATACTGCACAGAACTCAATCTTCTGGTAGCCAATCTTCTCCTTGCTAATACCCTTAACCAAATCTTCACAGATAACTTCGTCGGCAGCTAAGCCCCATATATATGACAGTATAGCATATTTGGGTACATCGCGAGTCGTGAGGTCCTTCGTCAGCTTGAAGTCGTCGCCACTGCTTTCCAAAAGGCGCATTGTGTTGGGCGGGCTTCGTTAACGATGGAGGTCGGCAAGGGATCGTTGAGCTAAAATGGCTAGGGAATCAATGCGAAACCCGTGCTGGAGGGCCAAACAATGGACTGCGCTATTGGGATCATCCAAGAAGCAACGACAGATCGATGGTAGGTGCGGGGATCCTCTTTGATTCTTAGTACATACCATAGTAGTATGTGCTGTACCATAGTAGTATTCTTATCTTATCTAAAGTCGCCGCCAATGGATAGACGACGCGAGACGCTCTGCCGCGCGCCTAATGCCCTGCGAAGACGGCAGCTACCGCGTGCTGATAACAGGCTTACAGCATCTTTTCTCCCATGTCTGCAAGAAAAGTCTATCATAGGCTTTTTGTATTGGTATTCCTTCGCACAGGCCCGCACAACATACTAGCAGCAGCCTGACAGGCCAACAAGAAATTCCTTGACACAACACCATGGAGCTACTCGCCTTACGCAACACGATTCATAGCCATCTCCTCCTCGGCCTATGCCGCCTCTTCCTCGGTCAAGGCGCCGGGATCCTGCTCATTGTCCTCTAAATCAGAATCTTGCCCCCCCCCCCCCGGTAAACTCCACATCAGTATCCTCTCCAATGTCCCCATACTCAGCGTCCATCCGTGACAAGGCGGTCCGAAGTGGTGGCGGTCATGATGACTATTGCAAGGAAATCATCAATCAATTGACCCTTCGCGCCACTGAGCCCCGCGAGAATGCCAGCAAGTATGTGCGGTATAGAGATACAAATTGAGGTCAACGCCCCCGCCGTCCCGTAGCAGCTACGCCGCAACCAAGTGCCCAGCACCAAATCCTGTTTTCAGCACTGCTGGCCCTCTCCCACTTTGCGAGGCCGGCCGCGACCACGCTTTGGCACTACAGCTTCAAGCGCTTTTGCCTTTGCTGGAGCAGACCGTCGCAAATTATTACGAATCTTGCGAGTCCCCCTCTTCAGATTCGCGCGACGTTTCGTCGCTTCCCATTCCGAAATAAGGTCGGACAAATGACCGAGGTAAGGGGCTAGTTCCAAAGTAAGTTTCCAGGCGACCATGTAGTGCACACAGGCCTTGTTGGCGTAGGTGTTGTGATTATTTGGAGGTCTTTATATGCTAGTTTTACTAATAAAAAAAAAGGCCGCTGCGCGGTGCCAGGCCCAAAACTTCGCGTTTTTCGACTCTTAAAGACTTGGCCGGTCATTGACCGGTGTCCCGTCCGTTCCATCGCTCGAAGTCCAGGTATGTGAAGGCTGGAGAAAATCTCTGCATGGTGGTCAGAAACAAGACAAGAATGAGGCAGATCGAAAAGCTGTCGCAAGCTTCTCGTGGCATGAAGGCTTTGTGCCAGCCTCTCTGGACAATGAGGACGGTGGGCTTCGTGAGTCACACGATTATCCGCAGGATTCGAACAGTCTGCATGTCCAGCGTTCATCAGCGAACGTCCTGTCACTCCTGAGGGCGAAACTACTCTGCGCCGTCTCAAGGATCCAGGGAGCGATGCACGTTGGTTACCAACGGTCCCGTGGCAGACCTCAGGGTATCCACTTCTTACTTGATGTATGATCTGGTCCGTCCGTCTCGTTATTCCCACCCTTGGTATTTATTTTCGTGAGCAGTCTCCTGCTTTCTTGCTTCCTTGTTCCCGATACACAGCAGACTACAAGCTACGCTGCACTGTGCAAGAAATATGGCCACCAGGACTGTGAATACCGAGATCCAGCTTACAGATCTCGGCCCTGCATTCGAACGGCCTCGACCGGACCATACTCTCACTAGCGCAACACCGCGGCCTTCCGAGGATGCGATTTTGAGGTCAAGGACGACAACGGACAGAGAGCCGGTGCCTCCCAAAATGGTACATTCTGCTCTTCTCATGGCTACTTTGTCGTGTGTGTCCTGTAAGTCTACATTGGATTTCATTTTCCAAGTATGAACCCATCATAGTTCACCATCTACACTAACAGTAAACTACACCACTAACCCTGCCTCCTTTGGATAGTTCTCAACACTTTCAACAGCGGCCTCCTCACCGTGGCCCTACCCACCATCGCTTCCGACCTCACCCTCCCCCGCAACCTCCTCCTATGGCCCGCCTCCGTCTACGCCCTCTCCCTCTCCTGCACCCTCCTCCCCCTCGGCGCAATCGCCGATATCATCGGCCCCCGCCCCATCTTCCTCCTCGGCAACCTGCTATACACAGCCTTCACGCTCGCCGTGTCACTCTCGCGCACAAGCACCCAGCTCATCGCGTTCCGCGCGCTGCAGGGCGTGGCGATGGCCGGCTGCATGCCCACCGCGGTGAGCACCATCACGACGACGTTTCCGAGTGGGCGGATGCGGAATATCGCGTTTGCTACCTTTGGGGGAGGCAGTCCGCTGGGATTTGCGGTGGGGCTTGTGCTTGGGGGGGGTTTTGTGGGGTATGCTGATTGGCGGAGTGCGTATTAGTAAGTCGGATGGATGTCCTTTATAGTCAGTCTCGCTATTGTGACGGTTTGTCACCCATTGGACAAATGGTTGTTGGCGGTGGATGACAGTGCTGATACAATTTGCCGGCAGTATGTCCACAGCAATCAACGTCGCCACCTTCATACTGGCCTGGTTCACCCTTCCATCAGGCTCCCACGCCTCGACCGCCGGGAGGGAAGGACTCGGGCATATGTGGGCCAAGCTCCGGTCGGAGCTCGACTGGGTCGGCACGGCGGCCATCACGGTGTGCCTGGCGCTGCTGTCGTACATCTTCGCCGAGCTGACGTACGACAGCGGATCGGTCATGCACAGCCCGGTCAACATCGTGCTCTTGGTGGTCGCCGTCGTTCTTGTTCCCTTCTTCATCTTCTGGGAGGGTCGCCAGGAGAAACTCGGACGGCCCGCCATGCTGCCGAATAGTGTGTGGCGCCGCGCCGAGTTCTCGGTGGTGTGTGTTACGGTGTTTTTGGTGTGGAGCTGGTTTAACGCTTATGGATGTATGTGGTTGGTGGGCTGTGGATGTCTTTTTCTTTTGTGGTCCATCCTCGACTTCCCCCCCCCCCCTTTCCCAGGCCCAATGTGAACTTCGCCTGCAGCCACCAACGCTAATTACCCCTTCATGATATAGACTGGACGACCTTGTTTTCCCAAGAGACACAGGGCCTGAGCGCTCTGGAGGCGGCCCTCCGCTTCCTGCCCATGGTTTTCGTCGGGATAGGAACGAACATTGCTGCCGGGCTACTAGTCGATAAAGTGTCCGCGGGCATCCTGATAGCGGTGGGTGGGCTGGTCAGCGCTGGTACGATACTCCCTTCTCCCACATCTTCCACCAAATGCGACCCGTGTGTCTTTCCACACCCAGATGGACTAACCTACAAAACACACACACCCAGTCTCCCCCCTCCTCTTCGCCCTCCAAGACCCCAGCTGGTCCTACTGGTCCGCCGGCCTCCCCGCCATGATCCTCAGCGTCGTCAGCACCGACCTGCTCTTCAGCATCAGCAACCTGGTCATCACGACGAATTTCCCGTCCTCGAAGCAGGCGCTCGCGGGCGGCGTCTTCAACACCGTGACCCAGCTTGGGAACAGCTTGGGTCTGGCCGTCACGGCGGTCATTGCTGCGGCAGTCACGGAGACGGAGGCTACTGGGAACGACGGATCATCGGCGAAGGAGAAGAAGCTCGCGGAGCTGAAGGGGTATCGAGCTGCGTTCTGGACGTGTTTTGCGGCGGCGGTTGTTAGTGTTGCTGTTAGCACGGTTGGGTTGAGGAAGGCTGGGAAGGTGGGCGCGAAGAAGGACGTGTGATTGATCTGGGCTGGAAATGTTGTCGGATGTGAGGTTCTTTGTTAACATGCAGGCTTGCTCAAGTCTGGGCCAAGTTGCTTTGGGAGCAAGCACGCAATCATTCTCAAAGGTATAGCTGGAGCTTCGAATGTTCATTCAATGCCTAGGTAAGCGTTATATTCTAAAGGCATGGTTCGTACTGCTGTATAACCTGCCGCGTAGGAAGTAGATGTTGGGCAGTGCTTGCACCGCGATTGAACACCACCCTTGCGGTAAAGACGAGAGTATACCAATAACAGCTTCGCTGATACATAGCAACGACCATCGCAGCAAGTGTGTCGTGGGTGGTTGTAGGCAGGCTGAACCCTGGGCAACTCGGCTGTTTTGTTAGAACCGAAGGTGGGCGATGACAGTTAGCTAGCTAGCTTCCACCGTTTTCAAATAAAATCCTGAGCTTGGCATGGGATCGATGGGATGCTGCTGGGGCTACATCATCGTCGTCTCCCCTTCTGCGGGGTGGGTGGTTGATCTGCTACGCTGGGGTGACGGTGAGGTGTAGAGTGGGGGAGAGTTTGGCGGAGAACCTGGGAATAAATCGCACACTCGCATCGCATCGTCAAGGTTCTCTCTCTTTAGTATGGGTAGTACTGTAGGTCTACGTTGCAGTCGTCGTGTCTCATGTCGTTGGAAGCCGCGATGACAGGTCCTTAGCTTTTTCCATCCTTCTCAAATAAAATCCTGAGCTTGGCACGAACAACCTGGGAAGTCCCCCACACAAGGTTTCGTTTCTTCTTGGAAAAGCATCAAGATCGAAGCATGACAGAATAGCCTTGCGAGCGGGAACCAGAAAAACATGAGACGATGCAAATGTCTCGCTAAGGTCGATCATCGTTGATGATGAATCCACTTTCAACTCACCACCAAGCCGGAGACAGCTCGCCTGGCCTGGCGCCCAGGGGTCAAGGGACGGCGCGCCGCGGCGCGATCTCCAAGGATCGACGACGGGCTATTTCGTCTGAACTCTTTTTCTTTTTGACGCGGTGGGTGCTTGGTGGTTTATCCTTGCTTGGCTGTGCCGGGGTTGCTGCTGTCACCAGCAAAACGTGGTGTGCATCTAGATCCTCTTGGCCTTTTCCTAATGTGGCCACCGCCTAGTGTATAATCATGTTGATGTGCAATGTGCTGTCTAGCTGCAACTAAAAGAAGGAACCCGTCTGCAAGGAGAAGGCGTTAGCTGGATCCGGAGGCAGCATGCACAATGATCTGCAATAAGTTGTCGAGTATTGGTGGAAGTGTGCGCAAAGTGGTATGCTATGAAAGCTGACGTAGGCCCCCCCATCATGCCATGCTACTGTAGTATGTGCTAGTAGTTGCCCTCGCCAGCATGCAGATGTCTATGTCTAAAATAGCATAGTCCGATCTGTGGAGAATTGTCTCAATAGACTATCTGGGAAGCCAGTCCGAGACCCACGGAGGGCTGAACGGACCGAGCCATTTTCGAACGGCCGCCTGCAGCGCGGAAGATAGTCCCGCGCATCCTCGCCAACCCGCTCTGCACTGCTCGTGCATCCCACTACTGTAGACTGTGGGCAATAGGTAAGGTACAGCTGCACGGTGGACAGGTTGATCTACGCTGTGGCTGGCTGGTAGTTTGTCCTGCTGGCTGCTTCCAAGGTTCGTCGAGACATTGCCCAGGCAAAAGAGCTTCCATGTCCCGGAGTGTCAGTGTCCGGGGTACTGAGAGCAATGGAACAAAACCCCCGGTTGGTAGGCCCGGCACACATGCATGCATGCACCCCAGGTTTTTCTTCACGTCGCAAAAAAAGTAATCTATCTAGAGCCCACTCTCCTCACTCAGGAGTATGAGTGCTACGATGACGTCGGGTTGTACGGGCGGCCGAAGAGGCGCGTGGGTGTCTCCGTGCTAAGCCATTGGACCGTGAATTGTGTAAGTAGCAAAGTAGGTAGGCAGGGTGGCACATCCCCTCCCCAGGGGTTATGGGTTCAGCTCGGGAAGTATTGGTGATGCAAGATGGGGGTTACACTGCGTTGAACATCTCAAGCTCATCAGGAGACACCGCCGAGTCCGAGGGTGTTGTGCGTGTGCCGGTTGGGGTTGCTTTGGTTTTGGTGGTGCGTCGGTGGCACTGTATGAGCGAGCCATGCTGTCTGTCTGTCGTAAGGGGGGTACGCATCACTCTTGGGGCAGTCTCTTGCTCGGTGCACACTTGGACAATCTCTTGCTCGGTGCGGACGAGGGGCTGAGGCGGACACGGAGGTGAGAGAGCCCAGATACTTGCTGCGCCCGGAGTCAGCCTCGGCTGCGGCTGCGGACGAGTAGCAGTGTTCATACGAGAAGTGAGACAAGTCCATTATTACTGCTTCTCAAGGTCAGGCTCAGTAAGCCGATGAGAGTGAGAATTTGGAAGTGCCTTGTTGGTCTTGGTGCAGTCCACGTCCCGTGGGTCGGGTTCTTGGCTTCGGCGGTCTGATGATACCGTTGTGCCGTGTCGTTGTAGTTGGCAGCACGATGCCGGACTGCTGGGGTCCTTTGGGGCGCGAGATCCCTTTGGAGCGTGAGACGACAAAGACGGACGATACTGTGGTAGAGGAGGAAGCGGGTGAGTCCTTGGACAGGTTGTCTGAAGGTTAGGAGCCGCTCGCAAGGGGAACTTTGGTGGCATAAGCGAGGGAACTGTGGTTGCGAGGGTCATTGAGACCGGCCAGCCACAATCAAGCCTCCGCTGGCTGATACTTTGTTGGCTGCGAAAAGGAGGTACTTGGTGAGATTTCTCCGTCCATATGTAGCACTTGGCACATGGGGAGGAGATCTTCCAGGCTCCGCTTATGATGAAGTGGTCTGAGATGGGGCCCGCGGGGAGAACTGGTATTTCTGAAATTTGAAAGGACTGAAACTCTATCACATTATTGCAGAGTGCAACTTGAGGATTCGAGGATCAATGCTAAAATTATGGAAGGGGGTCCGAACGTAGAAAACGGCCTTCGGAGTCAATGAACAACCGTTTGGTGATGCGATTCCATGTTGGCAGGTAGCATTCAGATCTGTACCAGAACTTTGGGATCCCGAGTTTCCTCTCTTCTTCGGCCTTGGCCATGTGGCTGTTGGCGAGATGCAAAATGTCGACGATGACTCGGAACCACTTAATAAAACAAAAACCATAGTGTGGACTCGCATCGTGGAAACGATCCTCATGGCAATCTCGACAATGTGGGGAGGAGATACACAAATACATAAGCGAACGGACGGAAGGCTCACCCTTGTCGAGGACCCCTGCAAAACGGGAGGACGGTTTCGACGTTTCCTTCTAGCGCTACTGACAGACCCCAGAACCCTGAATCATCTCGACTTTTGTCTCAACTTCCTCCCACGTCCATAATAGGAACTCGCTTTGGATCTCTATGCGTCTTCTGCCGATCGGGTATCGGGGTCCGACTCCTTGTTGCTTCTTTCCTATAATTGCAACGTTGGAATAAGCGTGTGCGACATTTCGCACTGTTGGGAGCATGTAAGGTTAGACACAAGAATTACGGTGTACAGTCTTGAATGCAGGTAAAATGACTTCATCGCGATAGGTGAAGCCCCCAATTGTGTTCTTCAAACAGAATCAGCAGCAAACAAAGCAGCAATGGCAATGTAACTTTACAGCAGATGTGCAGAGATACAGTGTAACCTGTATAGACCGATACGTCGGGGACAGCTCAGAATATCGTTAGCCCGAGGTATATCGGTATGTCCAGTTTTACCGTTCTCCATACAAATTAGGCTTAATTTCGACGCGTTAAGCATATTAGGGTATATAAAACGCGTTTTTAATATAATTCCAATAAATTACGTGTTTTTTCCTCCTTTACCTATATATATATCATATATTATAGCCAAATATATATTATTTTATAGCTAAATATACTAAAATAATTATATTTATTAAGGTCGTTATAAGCCGTTTTTTTTATATTTATTAGTTTAGTCCCCCCCTTAATACCTTATTTGTAGTTATTTGCTAATTAGCGATAATTATAATTAACGATATGCCCGGCGGCAAAGAGTATAAGCTTAATAAAATATATATTATTAAGTTTAAAATGGTTAATATAATACGCTTATTATGCGGTATTAATTTTGAAGACGACGATGGTATCTATCGTAGTTGGATTATTTATTATAGTATATGTTGCTTCGAAAAAGCTTTTAATGCCGATTATATCGTTAAAATTAAGATTGTAGAGATGAGAAATATTAAATAAAGTATATAAAAGGGCGTTATAAAGTGTTAGTAATGGATTATAGCTTAATGCGTTAGTTTAATTGCTTTAATTGTTATTATTAATAATGGAGATAGCGAGATTGGAGAATAGGAAGTCGAGGTAGGTTAATTGGATTAAGGTATAAATATATATAGATTTTTATGGGAAATTAGATATAAATAAGCTAATTTTGGATGATATTATTATAACTTATTTACGTATTAATTTTTCTTATTTTAAATCGCGTAATTTGCGCCGTAAATTTATATATATAATTTTTTAATAATTGTTATTGTATTTTTTATATTATAATAGTAATTTGGCCGCTGCGATAATTTCTTTTAATAGCGGCGGCTCGATTTTTTGTTTATTAGTATTATCTTAATCCTTAATAATGATAACCTCCGAGAACGTTTTAGCTAAATAATTTAGCAAATCCGCCTAGGGGATATTTACGATATTTTCTTTTAAAGGGTTAATAAAGTTGTCGATTATTATTACGGCTTTAATATTAATTAGCCGCTTTAATTTTTTTACTTTCCTTTTAAGTATATTTCTCTTTAATTACTTTTTTGGCTTGGGTTTTGGTCTATAAATAATACTAAAAAGGGAAAATTTACGGAAATATTTAGCGATAATTTTAGGAGGCACTTCGCATTATACTTTTAAATTTTAATATACGGTATCGAGTATTATGACTTTTCGTATAGGGTCCTTGCCCTTTAATGTTAAGTCGACGAAGCGGGTTATCCAATTTTTTTTATATAATGTTTTCTATAGATTGATGATGCTTTGGTTTATTGGTTGATATAACGAGATTGCGTTGATAGAGAGGAATTCGATTTGAGTATTATATAGCGTATATTTGGCTTAAAAAGTTGTAATATTTATAGCGGTATAATAAATAAAGAACCTATCGATTAGAAAGAGGATCTTTTTATTAGTTATTTGCTTATTAAATTATTGTAAAAATCGTAGGAAGAAATTAGTAACTATCTAAGCTTTTTTATTTCCATTTTACGTAATAAGTAGTTTATCGAGCTTTATGTTCCATAGGCCAAAATAGCGAAGTTTTTTGGCGTGCCCGATTATTTAAAAATTAAACTTTTAAGTGTTATTAGCATTAGCGTAGGGCATAATTATAATATGCTTTTTGTTTTATTTTTTGCTTGATTATGCCTTAGTTGCGAGTGTTATTAATGGCGTTAATAAATAAAATAAGCTGGTTTCGTTTGCGTTAAAGATGTTTTGTAGCGCAAATAGCTATACGATGTTTTGTAATTTCGCTAAATATTTAGCTGCGCCCTCGATATTAATATTAATAGATTTATTAAATTGAATATATTCCTTAATATAATACCTCCTTTTAAAGCCTTTTAACTAGCCGTTAGACTATTTAGGCTCGAGGAAGTTTTTAAAGTTTGGCATTTTGATTTATAACTTATAGGCTATTTTTTTCAGTATATCTTAGTTATAGGAGGTGTATGTGTTTTCGAGGGTTTGATAATATTCGAATAACGCGGTTTTGAGAGTAGGGTGGTCGGCTTATTTATAACGGTTGACGCTTGGGTTATTACGCGAGAGATAGACGTCGTCAATGTAATCGTATTTGGAGGAGAGAGTGTCGGAAATAATAGATTGATTGATTTTATGGCCGAGCTCTCAAGAGGCCTACATAGCTAGTTCGGTTTGATTTAAGAGAGTATAGTCTTTGGCGTATTCGTGGATTTTTTTGCGGTCCTTTTTTTTGATCGTAAAGCGCTTTTTCTTGGCCGATTGGCCGTTGCTAAGGTTGTAGGTGTTTATTATGAGGCTGATAGAAGTTAGAAATGAAGTAAAAGGAGGATGGAATGGAAAAAAATAGCTAAAATGGCCTTGAAATGTTAAAAATTTGGGTGTTAGAATTAGTTTGTATGGGATATATCGTATTTGGGTATAACGATTTGTATGGTGATTAAGCTACTAAATACTATCGTAATACTTATAGCAAATTATCGTTATTTCTTTATACAAAATCGACGGGAATAGCTAAAAATATCGTACCGTAGAGGGTATCGTTATAAGGAGGATCGGTCTATATAGGTTACACTGTATTTATAATTATTGTTTCATGCCCATGAACCGCTACTTCATTTGTCACCGAGTTAATGCCTATGTGCCTAGGTTTGTCTTAACAATTTAGCAACAAATGAAGTCAACTCTCATGCACTGAGAGAACACTAGTACCAGACCCTTGGGACCACTGGTTTACCCGAAGGCCACTAATCTAAATTGGGAATTATTACTGACGCCCATCTGAACTTCACGACCACCAGTGGAACATCACCATTACTGCAACAGCCTCTTTCACAGCATTGTGCATTCGCAGCATTTGCTTGAATTGCGCATGGTGTGTAGTTAATCATTACTACTGCCCCTTTCTTCAGTCATTGCATTATTTCTGCTGTCAACACAGCCTTACAGCGCCTTGTTGGGTTTCCTTAGCAATACCACCAAGCAACCACTGCCTGGCACCAGAATATCTCAAGCCCACTTGGACCAAAAGGTACCGCCTCCTCACATTGTATGTACCTATTGACCACGAAGTTTTGCTTGAGAATGAATATCTCGTTGAGTGTTGTTTTTCTGTTTCTCGTTTCCTAGATCTGGTCTGTCTGTAAGGGCGGCGCTTAGGAGCTGGGGCGGCGCCTAGGAGCTGGGCCGGCCTCTACGTGCAGCGGGCCCGGCGCATTCACCCCGGGTGGAGCGCAGAGCAGAGACGAAGCAGTGGCTTCATGTAGGCCTGGAAGCAGTTCCGTCCAGCCGAGGGCTCTCAGCGACCCAGCTGGGGGCTCACCGACGTCGGCATAGCTTTTCAACCCTGGCTAAGCGGGCCCGGCGCATTCATCCCGGGTGGAGCGCAGAGCAGAGACGAAGCAGTGGCTTCATGTAGGCCTGGAAGCAGTTCCGTCCAGCCGAGGGCTCTCAGCGACCCAGCTGGGGGCTCACCGACGTCGGCATAGCTTTTCAACCCTGGGTAATCGCATGTGACTCACAGAAGCACCGCATGCCAACTGGCGTACTACGTGTACATAGTAACAGAGATAGTACAGTGTGATAAGAAATACTATTCACCCAGTGGCCAGTGGGTGAGACCTCTGGAGCTGCGAGGCCGTCAACGTCTGGGGCTGGGGCAGGCTCAGGCGGCAAGTTCTTTTGCCCTAGGCTGCCTTGGCTTTGGGTCTCGGCCTGGGGTACTTTGCTCAGACCGGTCTAATAATACATTTCCGTGGTACTGCATGACATAGAGAGTGTGTGCGATGTGCAAACAGCGTTTTGGTCAAGTCGAGTCAAGTCAAGTCAAGGGGGTCAACTTGCGACTTGCTGTTAAATACACCAACTTGCGGCTTGTAGCCGAGCAAGTCGCAAGTTACTTGCCTGACTTGGGTCTAAGGGGAGTAAGCCGATTTCTCTTCCAAATAGGGTAAATAATGGACCTCCGGCTCCATTTTATTCGGCTCCGTCTTTTCGGCTCCGGTATATTCGGCCCCGGTCCTCCGGCATACCGCGGATTCGGCGCAAAATGCCATATTTTTAAGGGGTATTAGGCCTAAAATCGGCAAAAATAGGAACGATCGATTTGGCTTGCGATTTGTAAGTTACTTGGCCTAAAACGGGCGATTTGTGGCTTGTATTCAGAGGGCCAACTTGCGGGTTGGGCTTGCAAGTGACTTGCGGTGACTCGACTTGACCAAAACGCTGTGTGCAAAAGGAAGCCCGCTAGGCACGGCGCTGGTCTCTGCAGGTCCCGGAACAGCCAGCGGCCAGCGGCCAGCAGCCAGCCCGCCGGCTCCTGCCTGGTGGCGAGGTTTGGTATTTGGTATTTGGTATTTGGTTGCGGCGCAGCTGCTTCGGGTCCAGCTGGCCACGGCTCCGATCGGGGAGCCATTTTCAGGAAATAGGAAATAGTATGGGGGAAATATATTGGTCTTGGTTCCTGTTGCTTTTGAATTGCGCAAAGGAGGTGTAGTTCAAGTACCTGTGGCCTAAGACTATGCCTTCGCTCTCCTTAATTTCGATATGTGTTTCTATACCGCATATACTTGCTGGCATTCTCGAAGGTCTGACGGGGTCGGAAGCAGCCTTGTTATTGCACGTATTGAGGCTGCGAGAAGCAGAGAATTTTGAATGGGCTACCCGAGATTATGTCACTATCAAACGTGACCTGCCAGCAACCTGTCTCGAGTGGATGAGTCGAGTGGCATCGAAAGGGAGCACAGTACTTCTGATCGGTAGCGATTTGCATTTACTTCGACAACGCCAAGCAAATCCTGCGGCCTATTGGGCGCGGGGACACGGGCCAAGGCGGCTTCGGCTTTGGTTAGCTGTAAGAGCCGGCGAAGCGGATGCGGAATTGGCGAGGAGGAGACTTGCGAATGCCTCGACCACTTACTACTTGACAAGTGATGGCACCGTACTCTGGGGTGATCTGCACGATGAAGGTTCTCCGACTTCGTCCAGTTCCATATGTTATAACAGCAACACCTTACCAGTCCTTGCAATATCGCCATGCATGCACACGCACCGTTCGGGTGCGAGTGGTTCGCAGATGGAGTGGGAGAAGTTTTTAGCTGACCCAACGCTAGAGCTCGTATCTCCTCCGTACCAGTCTAAGCCTGGAAGTACACCGGTTATCACCTTGTGCCCCACTGCTGGGCCATTCGGCCACTCGCACGGATGTTCTCAAACTCAGAGTCAGAGAGCTGCTCTTATGAGCAGACCTCGAGCACAAAGGCGATGTGTTCAGTCGGGACCCAGCGCCGTTTGTGAAGAGGTCGTGTCCCAGCGTGGCCTTCCGAGGCGCAAATACGTCCTGCCTTTCTGGAACTTTGAGACAGATACAGAACATGTTTCCCGATGGGATCTGCGTCTAAATGCTCGGGAGACGATTTTCATCGTGCGTATGCATTGTCGGAGATTCAGAAGTGATATGATTGCACCAACACAGATTATCGGGTGGGAAGGAAGCTTACCTTAATGAAGTAGCAATTGCTAAACATCGGTTGTAGAAGATACCTAAGTAGCTTGCTGTCTGCGGGTCTGTGGCAAACAAAAAGCTGGATTGCATTGGGGGTCGGTGACCGTCGGTCTGGGGGCCGTTAATAAGTAACCTTCGAAGTTGGAATGGCAGCTGAACTTCGGGCTGATTAGTTTGAGGGTTTCTACACCAAATAGCAATGACACGATCTAATGCTCTATTGCAAAACCGATGTGTGGTCATCAGTTGAATCGATCATTCCGTTTGAATCGACTTCAGGCATCTTTATATGAACCTTGAGATGCTGGACTAATTGAACACATTCTGCTAGATTTGTTGCTTCACGTCTGCTTGTCTTAACTCTACTACTTCCAAATATCTGTTGATCTCGTATAGGGTCCTGACGTCCTCCTTCCACCTCTTTCACCTTAAGGTTGATAAGGCTTGACCACTAGCTTAAGAAGCGATGCATCAAACGAGTACACAAGTAACCCTCATGCCCTTTTCTGGGATAGGTGTTAAGGTAAATGAACCCCATTTCCATGTCTAGTTTGTTATTCCAAGGTGAAATGTCAAAGTTATAGAGAAGACATGCAATAGTTTTACGAAGAACAATACGGGCAAGACTGTTGTGTCTATTAGTGGTCAATGTCTTGAAGAACATGGATTTGTAAGCCAATACTTACTGTTGCCCTAAACATGTCCTTGAGCCAGTTCCAAAAGCAACTGAGCTGAGTCTTGATTGTCTCGCCTCACTGCCACTGCCTAGAAAGCGCTCAGGCTTGAAGCTGTAAGGATCTGGGAAGAGCACAGGGTCAAGCTCAAGGAGTTTTAATGTGAAAGAAAGACTTGTCTACATGTAGACTGAGTTAGACCCTGTATACAATTATGTAGACTAGGCAGGGTTGGACTCACCATAGGAGGAATGGAATTGCCCTGGTAGTCCACGGGTTCTGGAAGCTGTCTTGGTTGACGATGCCATCCAGGAGAGCTCAATCGAGTTGACTCCCTGCAGACTGCATCAAGGTAGGGTAATCGAAGTACCTTTGGGTCCCGCCAACATTGAGAACCGTATGTTCCAATATCCAGGGTATCAAGCTCTGTCCTAATACGATTTAGGCATTCGGGATTTTGCATAATGTGGTGTAAGAGGAAAGTGAGATTGCTCAACAGCGACTCATTGCCAATGAAAATAGCTTGAGATAACTCATGAGTGACGGTATCCTTATGACCCAACATTGTCCATGCACGCAACAAGACACTCTGGTCACTCTTGGGTTGCTGAGTGGGTTGTTGAGAGCTGATTGTATGCTTGAGATGGTGCCCAATGAGCTGTGTTCAAGTTAGGTACTCTTCAGTGTCCCTGCACTTTAGTACTGCCTCGAAAGAAATGACATACCTTGTCTAACCAGCCCAAGGGCGAGAGACGACGTAGGAATGGAAGAGTATCGAAGATCATTTTGACCAGTGGGACACACCTCAAAATAGTCGCTAGGTTGATAGCACTAAAAGCACGTGTCTTCTTGTGGAGCTCTTTCATATCGCTGTCGAGAAAATTGCTGTCTTTGCCAGTAATGTGGGAGACCATTACATCATTGGTATACGCCCAAAGATAGTGGGTCATGTTTACCACCGCTGACCTTTTATGTAAGGAAAGTCTCGCCAAATGCTCCTGCAAGTTCTCAAGATGGGAATCCATGTAGGACTGATTTACCACGGCATCAGCTGAGAATAGTGGCCGGAGAAGTGAAGCCCGTTTTGAGTGCTGGAAGGGACTAGCAAGGCCTCCTAAGAGTGTATTTAGGAGGCCATAGTAGTTATCGCATTTAAAAAGATCAGTACGTCGGTGATGCTCTAAAGCGAACTGATGATCGGTAAAATGAAGTTCATTGGGGCCAATCCGCACCACAGGCCCTGTTCAGTCATATCAGACAGGGAAAACTCGACAGATCATAGGAAGACAACTTACCATAATGATCGTGTAATGATTCCAGATTCTCAAGCCAGTCATTCTTGAAATAATGATATGCCTCGTATAATTTGGTAGCAGCTGCTATGCGTGGGCCAGGAAACTTCGCTAAAGGGGACAAGAATAGATTGACAATAGCTTGCGTAATAGCATGTGTAAGCAGCAGTAAACCAAGCAATGCTGTGAAAAGAGACAGGTCTTGGAATGCCCCTCCATACGCGGCTAAGACAGTGATCCCCATGATTGGGATAGGTTTGATCCAACAAGTGGTCTTGACAGACACGTACAAAGGGTCTCCCTACTGAGCTAGCTTAGGAAAGAAATATGAAGATCAGATTAAATCTTTAGAGACTGGCAGGTATTTGTACCTGCTGTATCTACTGGTTCGACTATAGAAACACATTTAGCTGTTCGGAGCGATTCGAATGAAACGACATCGATGAGAGGGCCGGTGCGGCCAACAGTGAAGTGATTGGTACCAGCTCTGGAACGGGTGAGCACCAAAGCGGCGGCGCAGCAGGACAGAAACTATTTTCTGTTTTCCGAAAATAGTGCTGACTATTTTCCATTTCCCGTTTCCCGTTTTCCGTTTTCCGAAAATGAGCATGGGCCCATCAGGTAATCACGCAATCTAGGTCAGTAGAATGTAATTTTGCCCTGTCAGGGGTCGCAAGGTACCAGACGTACTGCGTGCCATTCGCCATCGTGAACGGCTCAGTTCGTCCAATACGCACTTATTCGGGTACCCAAAAGTTCAAGTGGGTGAATAAATATCATAAAGCCCATGGCTGTGCAGCACAAGAGCAACTGCAGTTGTAAATCCATCAATCCATAATTCACGCACGATCTTTGAACAATCAACCCAAGTTCCCTACAAACATGAATATGAAAAGTGTCTTCATCACTGTCACATTTGCGGGCTTGATGTCCCAACTTTCCTCAGCTGATTCTGGCACCCGTCGACAAGTCGGAAATAACCCTTTCCAGGTCACCAATCTGGAGCGCGCTTGCGATGGTAATGGCCAATACCGCGTTCGCGTGGGTAATACCGAGACGATATACACATGTCAAGGAGGGTGTAAAATCGACGATGCCGGCCAGCCTAGGTGTGACAACGGCGTCCTGCAGACGCCCGTTACTACGGTTATTCAGGTTGCAGCTCCTACCTCTTAGAAGTTCCGGGGGATGCACCTCATGACAGATTTAGCTGTGCTGGAAAAGGGGCATCGCGGACTCTTCTCAAATACTTTGGGCGCGCTATGGCAGCTGGAGATTTGCAAGTTCGAAGATTATTGGCAAATTCCAAAGGATGGTCAGGAGTGAGCGAGCGTTAATAGCTTGGATGTTTGTCTGGTACATAAAGATCAATTACTCCATATCTACCTCTCAGATTTGAGTACCACTGCCTGGTCTAAAGCTCTCTTCTTGCTCAAGTGATACCTACATGTATGCATCCTCGGACACGTGCGCTTCGACAAGACTTATAGATTTGAAATCATAGCTACTTCAGTAGTGTGGCGCTCATTGACCAACATGATAGTTTATCGGACATACCAGAGCTGACCTTCTCGCGGGTCGACACCTGGGCACTATCTCTTTTTGTAAGGAAACACATGCTCCCCTTGCTTAGGCATGGACAGATAATTTGGCTTCGCCATGTAAGTTGCGCCACCACATATATGCATTTTGAACTATACGGCCAGGGCTATGCCTGGGTAGATGCCCAAGCTTGTGTCTGCCTAGCCAGATCATGGGCCGCAACCCGCAATGTTGGATCGGGTTCAAGCATCTGACATACGAGGCGGGACAGCAAAGCATCCTTCTCGTTCTCAGCAACGGAATCTGCAATCTCCTTTCGGATTGCCTCGACTTTCCTCAGCCATGCCAGCTTCAAACGCAAAGCAGTCGACCCAGGCCGAGCTGTAGGGATCTCATGAATCCACCATTCCGGCTCTGCTCGTTCGGGTAGCCTGACACGGCCTCGGAGATAGAGCATGACGATGCCCAGAGACCAGACATCACCTGGCAAGCCCCGTTTCCCACGTGCCCACTCTGGCGGCATATACCATGGCCTGCCACCACTCGGGCGGCCCTGATCTTCAATAGACCTACTTTCCCCAAAATCGATCAAGATCGCACAGCTTTCTTCTGGCTCGTGCACAGCACTGTCTCCGGTGATTCTGCGTCTGTATAAGATATTCATGGGGCCGATGTCGTTATGCACAACACCTTTCTCGGCCAGGTATGCCACCGCGCTGCCGATGTCCGCTGCAATAATACATGCATCCTCGAGGTTGCCTTTGAACTGGTCCTTGTTGGTACGCCATGTTGGATCAGCAAGACTTCGTGATGCTTTATGCTCTACCATCAGGGATAGTAGCCGCGCATCGAATGCCAGGAGATTCGCGATGCATGGCTAGGACACAGTCAGCGAGGGAGTTTGTATTCAATGTTGTAGCGCATAACAAGATTGCCTTACATGTCGAAGATCGCCGTGCATCCTCACCTCATTTTGCCAGTGTGCCATTGTGTCGGCAATCCTTGAGAAGGCATCTTCCCCAAGCTTCGGCATTTTCATGGCTATCACCTTGACTGGCGATGAACCATCATCAAGCTTCGCTTTGAAGACATGGAAACGCGAGCTGCCCGAGAATTTGTCGACATATCGGACGGAATATTCGAGTTTCCCGCTCACCTCATCCACCATGTTCAGTGTCTGTTTCTGCTTGAGGCCAGCAAGCCCAAATCCGGTATTGCCCACTTGGCGAGAGATCGTTCTCACCGGTCCAGCCGAGAACTCGTCCTGCCTTGGTCCCACAGTATCGGAACCCTTTATCTTCTTTGATACAGGTGTCTGATTTGCCGTCCGCTTCCCAGTCTCCTCTCGGAGAATCAACCGATACCTTCGAGGTCGAAGACGAAATTCCACGGAGGATAAGTTGTCGTCACGAATCCTCCAACAGCCTGGGTAAAGGTTGGCGAACTTTTCAGGCAAGACCTCGAAGACACTAACATCATCGGGGACACTCTCCACATGAATCACTCCCTGTGTCTTGTTATAAAGGAGGGCATCGTCACCAAATGGAATGAAACAAATGGTGATCTTCAGCAGCCCGAATTGGCAGTCACAACTGAGTTGCGTTGCACTATGTTTGGCACCAAAGACCCTGGCGGTAAGCTGATGACCCTCACTTTCTACTGGCTCAATCCACTCTTCAGCGTTGTCGGGAATAGTGATGGCCTCTTGCCCTTCGGGTTGTAAAAAGACCAAGCGAATTCTAGGCTGGCATTCGAGCTTCAGATGCTCGATACCAAGTCGCTCTTCTACCTTGTCTTGGTACTGGTTGAGCTCTTGAAGTCCTGGCTCAGAAAATATGCCGGCAATGGTGATTTGTTTGGTGCCAGAAGGTGTCGAAGCATCATCATCCGGTATAACAGCAAATAACTCCTTTGGTGGTTGGTCCATCATACATCAACAAAGTGTAAGCTGTCTCAAAGGTATATGGGTGGAGAAGTGGAATAATGTGTGTGAACATTGAAACTTTGGAGTTCTGTCAATCAAGCGGACAGAAGTCCGAGCCGAATGCGGGGAACGATTGCTTAGTAATAGGACATGAACGGAATCGGGTTTAAGGCTGGGCCGGGCTACTTCAAGTCAACAACTTTCTGGTCTCGTCAATGCTTCCATCTGCAACTACCTAGCCACCAGCCTATTCAGCACTCATCATGGCAGAGATGGACGACTTTTACTCCGTACCCTATCCAGACTTCTTCACATACCGCCAGGATATGCACTGGCCTGCTCACAAGTTCAAGATGAGCATGGATGAGCTGTTTACCACCCTGCCAAAACGATTCAACACGATTACCTATCCTCTTCTCGACTCTGATGCGTTCTTCCAGGATGTGTCTGCTGCTAGTCACGCTGCTCTGAACAAGGACGAGTTCTTTCAGCTTCTTCAAGAGCGACGGGATCTGCGGGAAAAAGAGTTGAGGGAGCTGTTGCTGGCCTCCTTTTCGCAGATCGCTGGCCGACCAGGATTGATCAGTAACGACGACAATGTCTGGCTGAACGCCATGTTCATCCATCGATACGAATCTTTTGATGCAATGGTCCGGTTCTTCGCATACTTTGTACCGTCGAGCGACGCAAAAGCGTTGTCCCCAGTAGCTCTACCGCCGAGCCCTCAGTCATCGAATACCTCCGCCTCTGCCGACGCGGCGTCCCCGACCCAAGCCGACAGTCCTCCTTGTCTACCCGTGTCCACCGCAAGCCAACCCGCTGATACAAAGAACGAACAGAAAACAGCGGGAAATACGAGAAAAGAGCTGGGAAATCGTATGGTGAAGCAGGCTGCCGGTAGCGGCAATCGTGCGGATCGCGTCCAGAAATCAACCCGGCCTCGACGCAGCTTGCGGCTCCGAATGCGGTCGCAAGCCTCACCTGCCACCGCTCTGACGCGCCCGACGCGATAGCATTCGGCACCTCGATGCGCGGGCGCAGTCCAGTTGTTGCGAAGGGCTCTGGACGAAAAGCTGCGAAGAAGTAGCACATCGTGCAGCACGGTCAGTCATGGTGCAAATGGAGGCCGTACATCAACATGGGTGCCACGTTGTACGCTGCGATAGTTACGGTCCTGTGGAATTCTGTAATGTTTTGTTTCGTTTGGGATTTGGAGTTTGGAGTTGCACTTGGGTTGCAAGAGATACCACCGCCAACTTTGTCTGGCCCGATTATGTACATTGTCTTCATCTTTCCGTACTACTTACTCGATACACCACACATATTTCTCCTCATCTATAGATGAACAGGTGCCAGCCACTGGCCAAGGTCTCCACTGCTAAGCAGCCCTCGAACATTCCATAAGTTCAAGCTGTGTATGTATCAGACAACTTATGTGCAGCAATGAGTAATGAGTACAAACTGTCAGATACGAAATTCCAGTCTGCCGAGCACAGGGGCTCTACTAGATGCAGCGGATGCTTTTAAGATTAAGTAGATAATTTGCAGCAATAACCAGTAAAGAGTCTGCTGTGCAAAAGATCTAGAGACTGTGCAAAAGATCTAGAGACTGTGCAAAAGATCTAAAGAATAACTGATCTGCCCCTAGGTCTACCAGCAGGAGGAGATGGAGAAGAGCGCTGCTAGCAGGAGAATCTGTCAGCAGGAGGAGGAGGGCCGAGCAAGAGAACCTGCCAGCAGGAGGAGACACCAGGAGGGTAAGAGGATCTGCCAGCCGCAGGATCTGCCAGCAGCAAGATCTGCCCACAGGAGAGCTTTGCCAGCAGGAGGAGGAGGGCCAGCAGGGAGGGCCAGTAGGAGAATCTGCCAGGAATCTGCCAACAGCAAGATCTGCCAGCAGCAGGATCTGCCAGCAGCAGGATCTGCCAGCAGCAGGATCTGCCAGCAGCAGGATCTGCCAGCAGCAGGATCTGCCAGCAGGAGATTCGGCTAGCAAGAGGTGGAGGGCCAGCAAGAGGAGAATCTGCCAGCAAGAGAATCTGCCAGCAAGAGAATCTGCCAACAGGAGAATCTGCTAGCAGGAGGATCTGCCAGCAGGAGAATCTGCTAGTAGAAGAATCTGACAGCAGGAGAATCTGACAGCAGGAGAATCTGCCAGCAGGAGGATCTGCCAGCAGGAGGATCTGCCAGCAGGAGATTCGGCCAGCAGGAGATTCGGCCAACAGGAGGACGCGGGCCAGCAGGAGGAGAATCTGCCAGCAAGAGAATCTGCCAATAAGAGAATCTGCCAACAGGAGAATCTGCTAGCAGGAGGATCTGCCAGCAGGAGAATCTGCTAGTAGAAGAATCTGACAGCAGGAGAATCTGACAGCAGGAGAATCTGCCAGCAGGAGGATCTGCCAGCAGGAGGATCTGCCAGCAGGAGATTCGGCCAGCAGGAGATTCGGCCAGCAGGAGGAGGAGGGCCAGCAAAAGGAGAATCTGCCAGCAGGAGGAGGAGGGCCAGCGAGAGGAGAATCTGCCAGCAGGATAGCATCTGCTGCCTAGGCAGGAGTCTGCCAGCAAAACAATGCTGCTGGCAAGAACATCTGCTAGGTACTATTGCCAGGAACCCAGAAACAGTATTTGGAAACCGAGAAATGGTAATAGTGCGATCTAAAAATAAGTTATATTAATCAGCCTTAGAAAGGATGCATTGGTGATTTCGGTGATTGGCTGCTAGTGTCATAGGCGCCAGGCCAGGAAACACATTGTTCAAGCACTATGCATTGCCACTGAGGAATTTTACCCAAGTACATGTCATATTCACGTGCTGCCAGAAGTATTGCTGGGTTTCCGTCCTCCATCTTTACACTCCCCAACTCTTGTGGAAATCATGTTGTCTTTGGGTCTCATCTGTCCTGCCGGAGGTGACTTCTACGTTTGTAGAAACACAACACGCTTTCTAGGCTGTTGTACCTCTGATCCATGTTCGAACGATATATCATGTCCTCAAGCTGACTTGCGATCCTCCAGTTTCAACGCCTCATTATACCCTCAAATGTTGCCACAAGCTTGTATGGAACACAAGGCCGTGACATCCTGGTATGCTTGTGATCTGGAAGTCCCATTTCTTGGGTGCTGTTCCTCGAATCCATGCACTACCAACGGGTGCGCTGTGGAAGATTTAAGGGCCTCTCGATTGTCAGACAATGCCAGTGATGCCGAGATCTTTACTTCAGATTCCCATCACCTTCCAACAGACCTGTCACCCTCAGAGACGGATGTATCAACAGCCCCTTCAACATCTGGAATCCTTGGAGCGCCTACCAGCGAAACCACAGCGGTCAAGCATAGTGATTTGCCTTTGGGTGCTTTCATTGGTATTGGGGTTGGAGGCTTTGTCTTCTGCATAGCATGTGCAGGTGCTGTTTTCCACCTTGTTGCCAAAAGGAAGCTCTGGGTCAAAAGGAAAACATCGAGAACAGCCGCAGTGCAGCCACATGACTCTCGTCCATCAAGCGCACTGGCCAATGACAGTGACATTGCACAGAATGTCCACATGTCGCTATGCAATGATGATACACAACTGAATGCGGATCATCCACATGGGGCACAAATACTCGACGTCGAGCACCACGATAACCTGGCGTCCGGCCCTGCAACAGATGCCGCCGCAAAAATATGCCAGCCACGTATAACATCTCCAGTGATCGCGGAGCTGGAAGAGAATACACCATGGACTACAACAGCATACCAGCCGTACAGGTCATTATCGCCTGAACCGGAACCGGAAGAAGTTTCGCAACATACTGCAAGGGCATACCAACCGTACAGGCCATTGCCGCTTGAACAAGAAGTGGACGAACTTTCGCAACACCCGGCAAGGGCATATCAACCATACAGGCCATCGACACCCTTAGTGGAGCTTGAAGGTTAACAACTTTTGAGAAGTGCTCTAAGCCCCACGATTCTCTTCACACTTGCTGTAGTTCTAAAGCTCAGACGACGACTGGCACTATGATCACAGTAGCACCTTAAACGATGCTATTCAGGCCCTTGTCCTCAGCGCATCCGTGCACCACTGCATCCAAGAAAAAGTCTGAGGACCAAGGCTGTCGAGGTGACTGTTCCTAGGCAGGAGGAGGTGTAGGGAGGTGAAAGGAAACAAGGAAAAGATCCAAAAACTCAAAGGGGATTCAGATATAAGAAGGAACTCTTGTAAATTTAAATGACATCGGGGTGTCGCAATAATTTCATGAGGCAAGTGGATTTGCACAGACTATTATGTACGAAGCGCACCGATCAACATTTTCCAATCTTGCCAACGAGGTGAATACAAGAAGTCCATGTCAATCAAAGGAAATGCTGTGCTACCGTCCTGCGACTCTTGCCAATTATGCCCGAAGTATCATCAGCCTGGGTCAAGTTGTCGGCGATGGACCCGGAAATCTAAGGATGACCGAATGGAGCAGTGGGGAATCCGGAGCGGTTCGGTATCCAGGGCTTTGGCGTGCCTGGGCTGATTTGGATGGTAGGATAATCGCGCTGAGGCTGCATTCCATGATTTAGCTATAGGACAGGAGTACCGTCGCTTGCTTTGGTCACATACCAATTTAAATCTCAAGGCCTGTATCAGCGCATCAAACTGAGCGACAAGCTGCGCATATTGCTCGTACCAATAGCCTGCTTCCTGGCGATAATAATTGATATCATCGGCTGTATCGACGAGTGATTCGATCGATGGCAACGTAAGGCGGCTCCGCGAGCCAGAACCTTCGAGAGGTCCAGTACAAGCCGGGGAACTCATATCAACGAATTGCAAGCAAGCGCAACTACCAAGTAGAAAGCTCAAGTACTCCGTACCAAGTAGAGAACAAATCGA
Organism: Ophiognomonia clavigignenti-juglandacearum; assembly: GCA_003671545.1. Lineage (NCBI taxonomy): Eukaryota > Fungi > Ascomycota > Sordariomycetes > Diaporthales > Gnomoniaceae > Ophiognomonia > Ophiognomonia clavigignenti-juglandacearum. The sequence continues at coordinate 25,167 of PYFS01003963.1, read as the reverse complement.
GTTTGAACGCGAATCGCAGGATCTTCGTCATATTCACTTATAATAAATGAAAGAGCCTTCCCCAAGGTATCTCAGGCCCCTTCCGTCCAAGATCCCCGCCACTCAGTGGCAGGCCCACTGCAGGGCAAACTTTAGCTAGCTAATTGCAACCCTTCAACCAACACTCGGTGCAACCTCAGAATCCTAGCGAATCGCACGGGGAGAATTTCGCAAGCCATGGGAAAGGCTGCCAGTACTTCGTACTTTGTAGTCTACTTACGGCATACAATCAAGGATGATCGGGACGCCAGGACGGGCGCTGCCAGGGCGGCACTTCTAAAGTTTGGCGCGAGGGTTGTGAGACAAGGGTTGACTTCAAAGTGGTTCTCTTCGGTTGCGAGACTACGACGACGATAGTGCCGAGTACAACCTGCGTGTATCCCACCGACTTGACCATGTGCTTGCACTTGACATGATGTACATGCGCCAGGGCCCAGGGCCCAGCACGCCAGCGCGGCGTATGCAGATCCCGGAAAGACACGAGCACCTTGCAGGCATGGGCGGCGTGGCGTAGAGGAGATACTGCTTCCGAATGTGAAGTCGACAGTACCGATCTATTGTAAGTTTCGGAGCTGCATTCGGTACGTGCTGTGTCCAAGGAGACTGTAGGTACATCCTAATGACTCAATGCACCGCCCACATGCAGTTGGACCCTGAACGACTCATCGTGCTGTCATTGGCTCGAGAAGCGCGTGGCGCTCGTTCAATGCAAGGGTGACCAAAAGTGCGGGTGACGCTCACGAACAGGCCAGACCCTGGTCGAATTCGATTAGTACGGAGTACATGGTATTATATTATATAATCATGTGGAAGACGTTCCGGTCTCTGATGATGCGTCTTCTTAACAACTGCTTCTCAAGACATCAAGAATTGTTGGAGTGACATGAGGCCAGTAGCTATAAATCCAGCTATTCAAAAGAGTTATTAATAGTGAATTCTTCCCGCGAGAATGAGTTGGCTCCGATATGGGAAGAGGTGAGTCAAGATTCTTGAAGATAAGTTCTGTACACTGATATGAGTTCAGCCATGCTCCCCAAAGTTGGATCGCCCGGCGACTGGGTTCTATACGCTTCGGTCAAATAAGTACATGTACATGTCTACAGTTTCCCAGTCCGTTTTGTAGTTCTCGGGAAACTGGCAATCGTCCAGAGCTAAAGAAGGGGCTGAATGACCTCTTCTCCGGCCCACCATCTTCCAATTATAGTTCACAGATCAATCTGCGAATGATAAATAGTCACGAGTCTTTCTAGTTTCCGGGCCCCGGACATGTCGTCTCATCCCTCCTTTCCAACAACCCTTGACAAACCGTTGCTGAGCTGGTCATTAGCACACACATCTGCGGTCTGCACGAACTCATCACGCACGCCATAATTCGCTTGACTCATCAATATGGCCAAGCAGACTTTCAAGAAAAAGTCCTGGCTGCAGAGGAAAGGGGGGATCATGAAGAAAGCCGACGAGATTCGCGAGAAATTCTCTGCTCGCGTGGCTGTGCTCATTGAGAGAGATGGCGTTTTGTACGCTTATCTGTCTCATGAGGACTTCCCGTCCTCGCTGCCGGGCAAGCTGATGTTGATAAACAAGATGACACCGGAGGACTATATCACTCTCGCTCAACACAACCGTGGGGACAGCATGGATCCCACCCCAGCCTGTACGCCAGACCGCGACACCTTAAGGAGCTCCCCAGCCAGGACGCCAGGCATAGAGACGTCGAAAAGTCTCACAACCAGTACGACAGGCATCGAGACGTTGGGAAGTGAAGAGCCGGCAGTTTTGGCGACGGCCAAGTCCAAGCCGACAATTCCGACCAAGCCTGCAATCAAGCCCAAGCCAACAGTCAAGCGACCTGTGAGAAGTTACTTCGATACGCTGGATTTTGACGAGGGGGATCCTGAGGGCATATTCAACTTGGAACTTTGAGTGATACATAGGTAGTTATAATTAATGCTATTACCTAGGCCGGCCCAGGTACTGATCCCAAATCATCCGGACTGAAAAGACTGCGTTCATCACTTGTGACCGAAGCATAACTGTGTGTTCTAGTAGCTATATGTCCCCGACCTTCTAAAATACCCAGGGCGTCAGCTCGCCTCGCAGCAATGCGAAAGGCAGAATTGTGCGAAGGGCCTTGTCGAATTTCGTCCGGCATGATGAGCGACCTTGTGGAGAAGATCGTACTTGTTGCAGAGAGCTCCGAGTTTGGCAAACGATCAAGTGCTCGTGGTGTGCTGGCTTGTGACGATTGAGTGGACATATCCACCGGCGTAGGGGGATAAATACTGCTGCTTCTATGCACGTGGCTGCACGGGATGCTCTCTTCCGGCGGAACGCTCTGTGAGGTATCTTCCATGCCAGTGCTTAAATTGGGCGACTTTGATTGTGTCGTTAGTGGTAACTCTTCAATGCTAGACGAGAATTCCATGTTGACATCATGTACAGGTGACATGTGTTGTATCGATGTCGTGGGTTTGCCGAGGAAAGCCTCGAGAAAATCCCGGAAGACGAACATGGTTGTCGGGTAGTCAGCGGCGGCGTCGCATGCTGCGTGCGGATACATGCCGCCAAAGAAAAATTGCGCCTGGAGACAGAAGAATGACTTTGCATATGGACGACCCCAGCGTCTGTCCAGCTCTGTCTCCCTCAGTTGATCTCGTGCGCTGGGGGCTTGGATAGCTGGTTGGGCCGCGAGCCTTTCAAGCTCTTTGTCGAGCTTGGCGGACTGGAAGCCTTGCGTTCGAACTGCTCGCAAAAATGTAGCCAAGTAGGCGTCTTTGGTCCCTGCCTCCATGTTCTTTTCACCTCGCTCACACCGAGGCGAGACCGAGCATAAGTAGGGGAAGTGACGCAACGCAGCAGTAAGCACTTGTCGGTACGCCAACTCTACTGTTGGCTGTTCCGGCATCTCATGGTATTTGCCCTCGACGAACTCCCCCAAGCACTTTTGAGGCGCCTGCCAACAACGCCGCATAGCCTGGAATACGGATTGTTTTCCCAGCCTGCCAAGAACATTCTGCCGCAGAATGGACATGCCAATGGTAAGGAATTTCATATTCCCGTGAAAAGTCCTGATACTTGGAATCAAGACCGGAAGAGCAAGAATTTCATCCTGGATTTCTGCTCGCAATGCTGGGTCGGTAATGTCCTGAAAAAGTGAACCTGATCCCATGAGCTGCTTGACTGCCTCTGCGTCTACCCTGCAACTGGGAACCCTGGTCTCCAGATTCCTCACAGTAACGGCATCTGTAGCTCGTTGCACGTGTGCTTTCCCGAGCGTTATTTTCGACCAAATCTCAAAAATGTGTTGGAGATAGCAATGCATTTCTTCATCAGCGTGGACAGCGACATGTTTCTCTACGTTACCCAAGTGAAATTCAGTCCAAAGACCGGGAAAAGCACGCAGCTGGTCCAGTTTGGCAAGGAAATTGGGGCGTAGTTCGACTGCTCGCATTGCCGTTTGCTTTCCGGGGCTCAGCCGCGTACGCCACTCGTCTGCATAATGCTGCCATCCGGTCTCTTCGTAGAGACGAAGTTTGCAGAAGATCTCACCATCCGATGGTGGTGTTTGGTGGTAATACTGCTCTGCCTCCTTGCGAAGGAGTTGCAGTGCATCGCTTCCACGAGGGACACAGAACAGCCGGATAGACCACCACATGTCTCGTCCATATACGGCTAGCGCAGCTTCGTACCGCTGTCGACCGTGGATGCAGCGAACTTCACTGTACAGTTTGGGGAAAGGAGGATGATCCTGCTCAAGATCTTGAACGGTACATTGTGCCCTGGTCAGCACTGCGTTTAACTCATCTGGGTAAAGAACAGCTGGTAGGTGGTTTTCCCTTTCATGCGGGCCGCATGCATTTTGGAAGACAGCGGCAAGTCGCCGAGACGCCGACGCAACCTTGTCGCGACCACCAATAAAATGCACGTTCTTGAGCTGTACCTGACCAAAACCTATGAAAAACTCTGGACGGTCCATGATCAAAGTATCGAAATGCGGTGGCTTGACACCAACGAGAAGTGGACAAACCGCGAGGGGTCATGGGCTCTTAATAAGCCCTAACACCGAGACCCTGGTTAACTTTTTGCCGGGAATAGTTTGACCCCAAAACGGTCTCCCGTTTTTGTGCAACGGCACAGTACAGTAAGCCGTAGGCTGTTCAAAAGGTACTTAGTATTGATTTCTCCGAAACTCGCATCAATGGCAAGAATACCAACGAAGCATTATGTCTCCCAACACGTGTTGGCTTGATTTTCGCCATGGCGGGCCTAGTTCCTTTCTGCTGGAACGCACCGATGCTTACCGATGTCTGCATCGAACTGACCGATTAGTGATACTCATTCGCGGGAAGTCACCGGCCTCTTTCGCTGGAGGCTTTTGCCGAAGCCCTCAAGTACACCTGCTGTCTACGGGAGACGGGCTTGTTCTCGCAGAATGTGCATTGCATCTACAGCAAACTACTACCAAAGTCAAGCCTGGCCCCGAGTTGAAGCACGATACGCTGCATCCACTAGAATCATGGAGAAAGCCCGAGGATGTGTCGCAAAGCCTGTACGCCCTTGCGTTGGCACCGATGAGCACGGCCGTGGTCTTCTGTGAGATTGAGTTTGGTGGGATCGCTATCGTTATCCATCTGCTGGGAACCTGGGTGCGTCAATTGATGAGGAGTGGCGCCACAGTTCGATTTCGACCGCAAATCGTGGTCTTCTGTCGCCAATTGCCGCGATTCCCCGGTGATCTAGAGCATCGGCTAACGGCGGAGATCTTGGCAAATTGCAACCCAACAAGAGAGCTTACATTCCAGAACGCCAAAAATCTCTGGCATACTTACTTTGCCGGCATCGTCCCTGAACTGACAGATCTAGCCAGTGAAAATGACATATGCCAACGGGCTTGTGCATTATCCAGCCCTACCATCCCAACCATACCAAAGACACAATTCCAGAAACTCCTGCGCTCCGCTGCTTCGCATCTGTCCAAGCAGCTAATCCAGCCGCTGAATGTACTTCATGCTTGTAGAGCATTTCCAATGCCAGCGGACATGGCCCGGCAAATAGAGGTGTTGTACCAGCGAGCAGCGGAGGACGCAGAAATTCTGACATCTGCGGGTATATTAGTGGCGCGAGCGTTGGTTGTGGAAAGCAGCTATGCCGAGGTGACAGGTTTGAAATCCCGCGTATCAGCGAGACTTACCTACCTTCTGGAGGCTGACGAATAGCAGGTTTCCAAGCCGAACATATCTTCGATGAGCTATACTCCCCTCTTTTCTCTGGGCTCGAAGGATTGAGGCGGGAGGCATTCGCAGCCAACGTGCGGCGTGATTACATTTCTCTATCGATGACACCACAACCCGAGCATTCGACTATGATTCGCGCCAGAGCGGATTGTCTACACACCATGAAGTCCATGTTGGCTCGGGATGACATTTGTCTCTCGTGCCTTGCGCATTCTCCGTACACCGCTCTCTCCTGTGGTCATCGAGTCTGTGAGTGGTGTGTCCATAGGCATGGTACCTGTTACGGCTTGGAGCAATGTTTAGTCTGCGGCGCTGGCCAAGCCAGTCCTGTGCAGGCTAAACCACGCTCTGCCGGCGCACGTATCTTGAGCCTGCAGGGTTCCGTCGAGGATGCCCCAGGTATCCTTCACTGGCTCCGCTCACTACGGTCAGAACTTCGAAGTCCTCTTTGGCAACATTTCGACCTGGTTGTAGGGGATGGTATTGGACTGTTCTTCGTGCTTATGGTTTTCTGTAAGCAGGCTTCGGTGGCAGACTGTCAACACCATCTTGGAAACTTGAGATACGCCAAGCACCGCCCCTTGGAGTTCAAGTTCGGTCCCAACTTGAGGTTTGCACGTTCTGAGCTTCACAGCACTGCAGGCATCAGGGTCAAAGAAGTAGTGGAGGATGTGTGTGCTGAGGCGGAGCATCTTTGGCCGAATACCAAAGTAGACGTCGTCCTCGAGTACAACGGACGGGGATGGGACAACGCTCTCATAGCCTCGGCAGCAGCCAAGCTTGAAGGATCGCTATTTTATGTCGAGTTATCAGGACCTCCGATCTATTCTCCGAATGCTTCGCTTGTGGGTATCAACATCAAATGTCGACTCCCCGCCGGGCCCGAATTGTCCGACTTGGTTATGAGATTACGCATAAGTAATACTCGGCTGCAATATTCCGGCGATGAAAATATGAAAGAAACGGAGTTCTGCACCTCAATTGCCTGGAACCGTATCCGACGTGGCGGGCGGTTTCATAGAGTTGTGTACGTATGCGCACACTCAGAGGATACAATCATCCACCTTCAAACGGGCGAGGAGAGCAGGGGCTATCGAGTATTGAGCAATTGCCCTATTTCCTTGAGGGAGCTTTTGCTGGTCCCTTGCATTGATAATCCCGAGAACATAAGCATCCTTGAAAAAGTTGATGAGGTGGGAAAGCAGTTGGATAAATTGCTTAGATAAGTTCTAGACTCGCAGTCAATCACAACATTGCCCGGACCCTGTTGCCGTATTCCGCGTCAAGGTGTACCCCAGTATTAGCCGCAGTGGTGTTGGTGTCAAGGTGTGTGAGGTGTGTGGTTAGCAAAATTGAAACGGTATGTGATCGACACTTGCAGGATCTTGCAGTTCGCATGAACCCGTGAACCATGCACGAAGGATCCTGTCACACGGCACAGCAAACGCTAGACCAATCACAGAATGTCACCTCGAACTCACGTCTTCTGATTCGTCCCGACAGTCTGGGTCCGTGACATGCTTGATTCGACTACACTCCATCAACTGCGCACAAACATCGCAGAATCCATATCTTTCCAGCTATACGAGCTACTGTACTATGTAGAACCAACAGTGCTTCCCTCCCTGCTTCACGAAGTCGCTTGGGTGTCTATTCTTTGGGCTGAAGGGAAGCTGAGGTACCAACATCCCCGCAACCAATGCAATCGCTGCGGACAACCGCGCCGCTTTGCATGTCAAATCGGCGAGTCATCGAATTGGCTGTATATCGTGATTTCTGCGCTGCTGTCTTCTGTGTCTTTCGCAATTATCTGCTTGTATCGCTGAAACTCGCTGATGATTGTTTCGACGATTTCTCCCACCAATTTATCCCTGACTTTCAAAGCATCGTTGGCTTCCTGCGTGCTTGCCCGTCTATGTTCCTTGTCGGCATCAACCTTGGTCTCGAGGCATCTGATGCGCAATTGGAGCTGTTGGTTCTTAAGTCTGAGTTGCTCATTCTCCTGTTCCAAGAGTTGAGCGTACGTATCCGAAGAGTACATGGTCGCTTGTTGAATTTTAGCATTGCGATTGTTGGTGGCTTGTTTAAGGGGAGAGGGTGTAGGAGGAAGTGTTTTATTGGAAAACATGGTTACAACGTTCGAACAATTACCCGGCGGGAATTGCTCCCCGGGCGGGCAACAAGGGAGGGTAGCCAGGTTATATTACAACAAGTCCACTACCGAGACACTCAAAACCGCAAAACCAGAAACCGGATCCGGACATACCAAATCAAAGCTACGGTTTCTCTCCAATCCCCACATCCATGACATTGATCCGCGAGGTAATGTCTTCCGAGAATTGCTTGAGCTGAGTACCAAGTTCTCTCACGTTCTGCGCCACCCTGCTCAGTTCTCTCTCCGCCTTCTCCAGCCGACCATGCTTATTCATTTCCGCTTCGAGGTGGTCAAATCTACGTTCATGGCGATTGAGTCGGACCATCTCACGCTCAAGAATTTCCAGCTTGTAAAGCACTGTTTCTAAGAGCCTGGATTTCGTAGCCACGTCAGTATCGCCCCGAGGATTTCGCATTTTCACGCACCTTTTTATATCCCCGTCCCGCGGTTGAAGGTCTCCATGGGAGGCACTTGTGGTCTGCGGGAGGGACGCCATGTCTCCTTCGAGGAGCTCGGCATTGAAATGGAAGTCTGTGTTTGGCTCAGAGAACATGATGATGAGGACGTGCCGATTACTCAAAGTTGTGAAGACCGAGACGAATCAAAAAACTGAACATTCGTGCCTAAGTCAAGTAGTTATGGCAGACCACTTATTTTCGAGAATTCAGAACTGGAAAATGGCAATGCTAAATTTAGGTCGGCGGCTACAAAGGGGCTCACCTGCCCTCCAACACTTGCCCTGAGTTCTTACCCTGATTCCTCAAATGTACTTTGTCCTTAGTTCGAAGTACAATGACATCCCAACGCCCTCACATTGGTAGCCAGACTGGAGGGTTGTTCTGGACCCTGATCTGCATGCATCTTGTTGGCGCCAATTCCTTTCCCCTCATCTGTCAGGCACAGCCTCCCATCCCTTTGCGAGCAGGTGGTAACTTGTCATTCGAGTTTGTACCCTCAGTTCATTGGAGCTGGCTCTGGAGTTTGTTACGCTAATACCGAATAGCATCGATAATCCCTTCAATGCTGCTTGCGAAGCAGTCTTAAGTTACACCGACAATGATTTCCTACCCACCTTGTTTCGCTTCCAACCTGTCGACTGCCCTGGCTTCCAGGCTGCCCAGTTGGTCGTACCACGAGAAGCCCCCAATGGCAATGCATTGATGACTTTGTATGTAACCACACCTGCGATTATAAGCTCAAGACTAATAGGTACAGTCGTTGTGCTGGTGGGCCTAATGAAAGCTGCCAACATGCCATCATCTCCGATGGCACAAACAGGCCTGACTTGATCAATAATGTGCAGAGCGGACTACTAGGGTGCATCGAGCCTCGCATGACAACCATTACCGTTTTGGAAACAACAACTCAAAGTGGCCAGATAATCACCCGAAAGGTCACGTCAACTGCACAGACGTCGGATACCACTTTCTCAAGTATGACAACCAATCAGCCCGACCATACTTGGAGCTCTACAGCACTCACCCCTCCTGTTGGCCCTGCGCCTCCGGTCGAGACCGGGCTTCCTCAGCCAACGTCAACTGATGATGCCTCGAAGACAGGGACTGACTCCTCAGGTACTGGTTCGAAGGCAGCACCCCGCAAGCCAAATTTCACTGACGGTATTACCATCCCCCTACTATCTGGCGGGACGTCCAACCCCAATCCCGAATCCATGTCGGTGATCAGTACAGTAACCATTGTATCTACATTCACGGCCATGGGTGCCTGTTCGACGAGGACTGCTAGGATCTGAAGAGAGAAGTTAAGCGCGCGCTTGGATAGTAATACTTGGGTCTTGCTAGAGGCCAGAGTGTGTCTGTATAGGAACGGTTCTGATTCTTTTTGATAAATACCAGCTCGTACAGCAGTGGAAATGAACAGTTTGGATTCTTCACGCATTGGTCTTTCGTGTTGATGCTACATTCCAAAGTTGCTGCTCATTTCCCCTCAACATACATATCCTCACTATTTCATCACCACAATGGAGAACGACGAACAGATCGAGCGTCTGAGTCGAATGCTCCACGACGAGGTTCGGCAACACAATCTCACCAAGGCCTTGCTCTATCAGTCTCAGAAGGCCGTACAGGGATGGGAGCAAGCCTCTCAAGAGGTCTTTGCTCAACTACGATCCTCACTTGCCCGGCTATCAACCCTAGAGACACGATTCTGCCTTCTCCATCAGGAGCATGAAAGATTGAACACAAGACTCTCGAATATGGTAAATCTCACGCTTTATTCTGGCCTGTACGCTAAGACTAATAGAAAAGAGCCTCAACAGACCCCTGATACCAGGCCACTCAATCGTCCCTGGCCTCCCAGACACCCCGAGCCCACTGCTGATCTCCCAAGCCGCGTCACGGGAGCACGTCACAGCCTTCATCCACGAAGCTCGGGCATCAGACGCATGAGAGGGACTCTACCATACTAAGTGGAATGCTTGATTCCAGTGTGATTGTTTTGTTCTTCGTCAGGTTCCTGGTTACATTCGTCTGATTTCCTTGGTTTAGGCTCACTGGGCTCTGTATGTAGCATGCTTCTTTCACTAAAGTCCGGGAGCGGGAAGTGGTGAGGCTAGCACGAGTCGATGTATTTGAATGTCATTTACAATTCGCCCTCAAGCTCTAACGCTGGCGTTGGCCAGTGCAATGAAGCTGGATGTGACATGCATGTGTAATAATTACCGACCGGCTTGGTCCACGACAATGTATGCGCGTGCATCCGAATCGGCCCGCAGTTGCTCTGCCCTTTTGAGGATAGCAACCTTGGAATGCGTCGCCTTCTGAAAACATTTCGTCTTGTGGCATTTCTTCGCTGTTGTTTGACAAAGCTCACCTGAGCACTTCAGAAGGATCCATTGTTGTGGGTTTAGTTGACCAGTTTGATTTCAATCTTAAATTTGCACAGTGAGGCTGTAATGAGAAATGAAGGCATGCATCCATGGATGGCTATAGTATGGGACGATTTGTTTGTATTGAATGTCACCAAGCCGAACTGTCTACCTTGCAGATCTTCCAAATTTCCAGAAAACGGAAACCTTCCAATGTTCTAAGGGCCTGCCTCATTTTCTGTTTTTGACTTCAGCATAGTTCGAGCCAGGACTCCCGAATCTGGAATATGGATCGTACCTCAAGTGTGCCAGATCTTTCCGAAACCAGTTCACAGGCGACTCAAAGGAAGCCCTCCACAGAGCCTGCAAATACAGTGACGCTTGGTGGAGACTTCATGAGTTGCTGCCAGGGTAGTGGAAAGTTTGGGGATAGATGCTGGCAATGGGCCATCTTTTTCAAAGACCCAAAGCACCAATTCGAGACGAGGTGCGCAAGAATCGTTCATTTTGACAATGGCTTCAGGTTTTGTTTGCAATTGTGCCGAAAAGTTTGTGCAGTATGCATTGGTGGGGTTCGCCCTGGTTTGTGTTGTGGATGTGCGCGTGCCTTATGTACATTTTCTCCCCTCTCTGCAAATGCAGCCTTGTCTACCAGGTACAGCAGGACAAGTGAGAAGAGCATGATGTGGATGTTCATCTTTATCCGGGTACCCTGGCATTGCAACTTCTGATGGTGGTAGGGTAGATTTGTGGAATCTCATATATGTAGGTGGGGTGTACATAGAAAAACGTTATTACGTCGTCTTATCCCACCCTGGTAAGTATCTCTCACTCCATCCATAAAGACAGCCAGGGATACCCAGCAATGTATATGCAGGTCTGGTACCTACCTGCACAGAATTATTGAGAGCTATCCACGAAATGCATTTCATGTACCTCGACTTAGGTACCAAGTAGGTACAAAAGAGATATGCCCCTCCCTGACCTTCCAAGCGGCTATACTACTGAACAAGAAACAAGCACTGCCATCATCTTTTTCCATTTCCTTTCCCCATTTTTGTCTCTCTTTGGCCCAAAATGCAAACATTGGAAAGACCCTTTACACCTATCCTCAACATCTTTGCCCGGGACATGGAGGCCACGCCTTTGACAGGCTTCCCAATCAAAATCAATGACCTTGGCAGGCCAGATCGAACCTTTGAAGGTATTACGAATGGGGAAGGACAGATTGTGGTCTGGCGTTCCTGCTTAGATCAGCAATTCTACAGGGTCATCGCAGAGCCAGGAACCCATTGGCACATCTACTTTGATTGGTACATAACCCACAAATTGGAGTATGCCATCAATGATGTCGATGAGGCTTCCATAACACTAGTCTTGGGTCCTCAGAGGTTATCATTATACAACCACAGCATCGCCAGACTAGCTGAAGCAGACGGCGGATCCTCAAACACAAATAGCCCGGCTCTAGCATCATCTGATGTCTTGCCGATCGGCCCAGAACGCCGTCTGTGCAACCGCCCGGACCAGGTCCTCATCACTAAGTCACTCGACATTCCTCGGCACCATACAGACCCATCTATCAGCTCAGGCACAGATCTTAGAGGTTGCCGGACAGTTTGAACATGGCATTAGGCCTAAATATAGGAGGTTGTCAAAGTTTTGATAAAAATAGCTTATGCTTGCAGAGTCGAATATAGGGAGTCGATGTTTTGATGGCTCTGGAAGCTTACAAGGCCCGCCTTCTTTTCCTTTATATGTACTTTCACACCTTGTATCTCATGTCAGGAATATCCACCACTTCGCTCTCCTCTTCCCATCGTTCCCTGAGACCAACCTCTGTGTAAAATGGGTCAGCTGCTTAAGGTGGAACTGGCTAGGCTGATCACTTTGAGTGCTGCAAGCTGAAAGTCCTTTCTGATCCTTTTCCCACCTTCAAGACTGCTACTAACATCATATAGATCATTTTCTAGCAGCCCTAATAGCCTTCTGGAATCCCAAAATCTTCTTTGATGTTTGGACAGATGTCTTTGATGGCCTAATCGACAACATACCATACCTACAAACAATCAATCTCATGTTAAGTATCGGGAACTTATTGATAGATTGGCCATTTCGACCGAAGATCGTGACGCTCACGGCCCAGTCCGAGTTCCTGTTGAGGTTTATAATGCTGCCATGCTCGACCATCGCCGCTTTACTACTTTATCAAGGAACCAACGCTGCCATTTACTATACAATTGGTCTAGCATTCTACATTTCGGCTTATCGGACCCAAGAGCATATTTATATTATCAACCGCAATCGAGCGTCTGAGACGCCTACCGACGAACAATCTTCGCAACCCAGTATGCAAGCATACAGCATGGCAATGTGCCCACCCGCCCAGTATCACCATCCCCTCATCACTTACCCACTCGGATGCAATCCTGGTCAGTTCTTGGATGTTCCAAACTACCGAACCACCTCGACTGTCCTACCGCAATGGAAATCCGACGGCAGGGCTGCACAACGAGAGACTGGAGGTGGACGAAGGTTCGCAAACGTGCACATGCACAGCCAACAGACACACGATCTTGGGCGAAAAGTTCAGCGGGCATGGGGTGACTAGTGCTGAACTGGGCCATGTCATACTTAGAAGATAGGTAGCGCAGATCACCAACTTTTTCAATTCTTCAAATCGGAAGTCATCGTCCTTGCCGCGGTAGCCGCAGCTCATGTGCTCGGATGCAGCGGTCATCCTTGCGTCAGTGTCACCCACAATCACAGCTTTCTGCGCGATGTACAGTAGCGGTCACATCTCAGTACACGATGCTGAGCCACATTGATGCAGAAAACGACTCAGGATGGCATCCGATCAAATTCGCAGCACTACATACACACGAAGCTAGTACGTTACAACGCTCAATCAGTGTCCTGCCTCAACCGGCGACTTGCAGGCATGTCTGCCTCATCATTTCCCTCGCGCTTGCGCTTGCCCAGGATGCTGTCTTCTCCATCCTCTGTTTCCATGGCGTCCTCTCCAGAAGGAGTACTGGGGTGCCCATCCGAGTTGAGGTCGAGGCTGCTAATATCGGATCCACTGTCCAGCTCAGCTGAAGACGAGTTGCGACGCGCCATTGCGAAACGTGCCATTTGCGTCGACAAAGAACGAGACACGATAGGAGCAACTTCCTGAATTGTCGCGTGATACATCGCGAAGGTGTTCGGCGAGAGAGCCAAAACCAAAGCGGATTGATCGGCATCAACCACACGGAAGTCGATGCAGACGAATGGGAAAGGGTACGTTGGTGGGCTGTGACTGTGAACGTCGAACATGATCCGCCAGCAGCTATTTTCGGGAGTTACGATGCAGTAAGGGCGCCTGACAAGTTCTTCATCGGTAACACGGAACCAGCGATCGATGACTCCGGCGGTGTTGGTGTGCCCTTCATACACAGAAAGAGGAGATGTAAGGCACTGAAGAGATACGTGGACGCCAATATGTGGCTCGCCATCGTGGCTTATGATAGCGCAACTCATGAAAGACATTTTGGGAGGAGTGTTTGATGGGCAAGAAATGGTCTGGGAAATCGATGAACTGGTCAAGGTTGGCAACCAGTGAGTGAACATTGCTGCGGAATGAGACGGCCCTTTTCAATTCTTTTTTGTCGAAGCCATTATCAGTTGACCCAGCTATTTAAAGCTCGTTACGCGCTTGCGGCTGCTTCGCACGACCAATGGATCATCGCCCATCCTGGCTACCAGGTGCTTCCACAATTACACACATGTACACTGTTGGAAGACAGGAAATCAGAAATGTGTCAAGGTTGCAATGAGGGCCAAAGAATTGCGCATTGGCACGACCGCCATAGTGGCCTCCCACCCCTTCTCAACGAACCACGCAGCAGCTGGAGCAAGCCGACGTTGGCTGACATCGACTAGTGTGGTGGCTTCAGGGTAGGTTCCACTCATTACTTTTTCTGCGGCTCTGCGAAGAGTGAGGCTGCGGGGTATCTGTAGTGATCTGCATGAGACCCCTGCCATGTAGTAAGTACAGTGCATATCCATGTCAGCCCTATGATATTCTCGCCCTAGGGTACACATTGAATACTTTGGTACTTGGTACCTCGATAATCCCTGCTCTCCCAACGACACCCGTTGATGGTTATAAGTAGCTCTTGTGAGTTGCGGGAACAAGAGCTTTGAATCATGCACTTTTGTATGGTGCACACATTGGGAATGACATTTTGCCTACTTCTTGAGATGTTACAAGGTCCCATGATTCGCTAGGTATAGTGAGAAGCCTGTGCCCATCTCCCTTACAAAACGTACGCCCAGGTGTCCATGTGACTGTCAGTCAGGCACAGCTCCAACGGCTGGTATCCATGGTGCGAGTTACAATTTGTTGTGACCGGCTAATGCCAAATAGACGCTGAAGGAGCGATGAGTGGTGTGATGATGGATTCAATATTACCCACTGTGGGCAGAGCAACCTCTTAGAATCGATCACAAGCGCCTGGCGCGACGAGGGATACCCAGACTTCGAAATCCTGACGAGCATCCAGGAGGAGGCGATCAGCAGGCCTTTCGACTATGAGGGACCAGCTAAGCCGGTGGATATCGCTCCGTTGGACTGAATCAGCTTGTCCTCACAAACAGAAAATGGGTCCATGGTGGCAGGATCTAGTTTCTGGAAAAGGGGTGAAGCAGTACCATTTCCAGTTGACCGACCCCGTAGAGACTCCTGGCAGGACATGCCAACCTTGAAGTGGGTATCCATGGATTTCTTATAAGGCTGTGAGTCTAATTTGTAGATCGAAGCCAGACGACCGGATCTCTTTCACAAATTTACTAGTACGCCTAAACAAAAGCCATGTCTCAGTCAAGCGTTCTGTCTTCTCCATTGCTTCTCTCACCAATGTCGCTGTCCGCTGGAACGGACGGATCACCCGTCACTCGCAATCGGCCATACTTGCCATGGCCGGAAGACGGGTCGGCCGTGCTTGCTATGGCTGTTCTCAGCGGAGACATAGCCCAGGTTCAGCAACTTGTCGATCTAGGTGCAGACATTGCGGAGAAGTACCACTGGGTTCTATATCAAGCTTGCCTGCAGGGCGTACACATGATGTACGCCATCCTGGCACACCCGATCATGGATTTCAACGTCACGATTGGCACAGACTCGGTGCTTCACTATGTCTTGCGGACGCCGGTATCTCGATTCGAGACCGAGACAACCAAAGCAGATGTTGTCCAACTGCTGCTAGACAACGGCGCAGACGCATTCTCTCCAGACAAGCTGTGCGAAACTATGCTTCATATTGTCGCAACCATGCCGAGACACGAGACCCAGCCCATGATGGGCATTCTCCGTGGTTTTGGCAGCGGGCCGGTGCCTCGTCTTAATCATCAAAACCTGTACGGAGACACAGCATTGATGGTCGCGGCTATTTGTGGCAACTTGGAGGTCGCGAAGTATCTCGTGGAACTAGGTGCTGATCCAAACATCAGGGGCGAGTTCGGCCACACAGCTGCATGGTATGCTGAGCAGCAGAGCCACGAAGCAATGGTCAGGTTGCTTCTTCACGCCGGTGCACATGTGCTTGGTAGCGATAGTATGGACGAGTGTTGAGATTGATGGCTCTTTACTACAGAATGCTGAGCAGAAGAGTAAAGAGCGTGATACTCAGGACGCTTCGTCAACATGTGCTGGTGCACGCATGCTTAGTACTGTATCAATAGCATGGATGGATGTTGAGACTGATGAAGCATGAGGCTAGGTGCCATGGCAGAAATAGTTTATAATTGCTCGGTGGTTTCTAATAAAATGTTTGGACTTGTACACTCGAGATAAGAATTGAACAGAATACTCGTTGTAATGCTGTGTGCTATATTGTAAGTTCTGGCGCGAACGACTGCAAATCAAGCAAGTGGCACCAGGTGATTTTGAGGATCCACCAGAAGTTCACCATCACACGTCGCCCAATTTCCTGGGCTTTATTCTATTGGCATGAAACTGTGGCAGCGTTGATCGATGCGTGTCTTCGATAGCAAGCGTAGTGCAAATTTAGGGGCTTTGGAGCTTCATTTGGTACTTATTGTACTCGCTGATGGTGGCCTTTTGCTGTCGCCGGGGCCAATGCTCCGTTGCAGAAGAAGAGGAGACTCCTTCCTGAAAACCAGTCTCAAATTTACTCAATAAGCCCAGTAGGGACTGCAGACCCGACTAGGCCTATTGAGCCCTGAGGTGAAGTGGCCCTTCTGCCCCTTCATAACAGTGGAGGGCTGCCGCGCTGCCCAGCAACATTTGATCTGTGGGCAAATGCGTCAAGTACATCAGCAAAGCGGTGAGCCCCGCACCTGGTTTTTGAGCCCCCTTGCACCCAACGCTCCAAAAGCCGCGCATCGCATTCAACACACTCTATATCACATGCACTTCCAACGCTTTAATAAAGACGACTGTCTATTTTTTGAAGGATTGCCAGTACCCATTCATTGAACGTTTCCCGCAGAGTAGGCTTCATTCCATTTGGAATTGACTCGCAACGCGTCGCGGGCAATCCGGGCACCGAGATATGCCGAGACGCGCCCAGGTGCCAAGAGCGGGGTCCCCGCGACGGTGGCTGTACAGTCGTGGCGTCGGTATCGTCGGTGCGATCGGTGACTAGCTTGCCCGCGACGCGGTTGCGAGACAAATCCCAAGTGAAATAAAGCCTACTCTTTAGAAGGATTTCAATGGATGGGTACTGGCAATTCTTCAAGAAAGCTAGTTGTGTTGATTAGAGCGTTCGATTTGCATCTTAATTGGGAGCACTGGCAGATTTGTTTAGCTTTTGAACTGTCGGGCAGCCGGGTGAGTTATAGTCTTCCGGTGACGTCAAACTACCTACCCAGGTAAGGAACAAAAGTGGCGGAGCCGACCGGCTTCGGGAAATGTTTTACGTCAGCAAAAAACAGGGTACATTTCGCTGCTGGCTATCTAAGTATATTGCAAAGACCTTCATCGTACAAAAGCATCACCATGACAGCAATGATCCTCGCAGCCCGCGAGGTCACGACTTACGATGACGCTCAGCTCGACCAGTTACTAGACCAGCTACGAAGCGATTCTCCAAAGGAACCTTTGGTCCTGAATTTCGACGAACCGCAGGCGCTATCCGATACGTTCTTCCAACGTTTACGGTCAAATCAACAGCCGGTTCGCGTTGTACCTGCAATGCTTTGCTAACACATCCTAGGGACCGAGTATAATACCAAAAACAATCTCGCCCGCTCGACCTAGCCTTTCTCGATACCCGACTCTTCTCCGTACAATACGAACGATCTCGTACGCCACCGCCGCCAAATGACGAAGATAACGAAATACATAGCTATAATTAACTTATCCGCGATAGTGCTTGCCCAGCTTATCCGATCGAATTCGTTCGCGAAATCATTTAACATCCGGGAAAGCATCATAACATACTATTACCTTAGATCGTTAATAATGATCATATAGTATTTCGCAACCAGCTATTATAATGGCAAGCATTTCGACAATAGCAAAGATACAACAGAGACGATTTTCAGTTATAGGAAGAGCCTACATCGTCTATTAAAGTAAAGCTTGCTTACAACAACTTCACTACTTTCCGGCGCAAATTTGCGGACTACACAACTGCTGTTCGACAACTTCTACAATCATATCGCGCTATCCGGAATACCACTTTTACATTCGACGACACAAAGCGACAAAATCGCGCTACGACATAGATTAAATATCTGGGATACGAGCATTGGCGGTTCACTCAACATAAAGGAAAGCTTGCCGCAATGCAGCGCACACCGCAAATGGCATAACACAGGTCTCTACTGCAATAGATCGCAGAGCAGCTACCTCTACTCCAGCCAGAATTACGGACCTATAAGAAACGGAAAAGGAGTGCGCAGGATAGGGGGCGGCCCAATTATCCTCGTACAAAAAGAAGACGTGGGCCATCGAGAAGTATAGCAATGGGACTGCAGCCAGGCCAGGGCCAGGGTGCAGGCGTCCGTATCGACAATCTACATCTGCTGCGCCGCAGTACTCGTCTTGCCCAATCGTACAAGAAGGTTCTCAACTAGCCATCTTGGCATGTCCATAGGTGGGTGGGCGATGGCTGGGTAAGCGTTATTTTTAGGAGATCTAAGAGTTGCTATAGTAGCTTCTTTATCCGTACATATCTATCCATTCTAGTACACCTTATTCCATCAACCTCTCATCATTTCCACATTGGCAAGATAGCACTAATTGCTAGGCTATATCCAGCCGACTCCACGGGACTTACGGCCGAGGCGATTGCCAACTCCCAAAGCTTCGTCCCACCACGCACTCCTTTATTACCCAACCGTCATGACAGGGCGACGACGTCCCCTCCAGATTTTGATCCTTTCAATTACCTACCTACGTACGAACTAACATTTGATCAGCCACGAACTTCTGCCGGTATCGTATTCGGGACTAACGACCGATGCGACGTGGTTATCCAGGGACCTAGAATCAGCAAGCGGCATTTCGCTATTACATTCAGCAAATCGTCCGATCATATCTTCCGCCTAATCTTACGCGATTTTTCTAAAAATGGGACGGAAATTAGATATGACACCCAAAGGCGGGGGTTGCGAAAGGACTTTAAGTGGCTTTTGGATAATTTCCCGGGCGTCGCCCCAGCGCAAATCACTATCGCAATCGTTCCTTCGTCGCTCGAATTCCTCATTATGCCTTATATCCCTTTCGCAGATCGTAGCGGACCCGGATTTGCTACTACTATCGAACGCTTCTTCCAAAGCACCGAAAATTACGCCACCCTTTTAAATAAGGCCGCCCTAATCAGCGGACCTCTCACTAAAGTAATATCCTAGGCGCAGACACCAAATAATAGGTCGATCCTTATCACGGAAAAGACGTTCGGCTTAGGTGCTTTTAGTTAAGTATCACTGATATAGGACGTAACCATAAAGCAACAATATACATACAAACGCCCTCTAATCGATAAATCTTTCAAGCTTAAAGCATAGAGAAGGGAGATGGATATGCTCGGAAGTATATACTATATAAGATTGATAGATTCATTTCGGCCAGCCTTAATATTTATCTGACCGTCTGCTACAAGATTATATCGTACATCTAAAATTCTATATTGCTCGTCCACCTCAACTTTTCTTCGAATATATGCCTTGCGGGAGCCTAGAACAACAAGAGCCCTTTTCATAAACAGAATGTGGCGCTATTCTTCAGCAATGTCTCTCAGCATTGGAATACCTGCACATTCGACCGAAACCAATCATACATCGTAATATCAAGCCGGCGAACATCCTCGTATATTACCGCAACCAAGAAGCATCATTTCTTTACGTAAAGCTAGCAAACTTCGGACTTGCCAAGTAAGGAACGTCTCAAATATATTATGGTTCAGAACTATATACGGCCCCGGAGATTATAAGGAGAAAAAGTTATACGTCTGCCGTAGATGTTTAGTCCCTCGGTATCGTCGTTCTGGAGCTTGCTCATGGTCTCCCGTCTGAGGATTTTGCTAATTGGTGTAAGGCGGTAGCTATGCAGGCGCGGGACTAGGCAACCCACAGTTTAGGCATTTTCGTGGCATCTATACTTCGTATTGATCCCAAGCTACGGGTTTCGGCATCAATATCAGCAGTTTCTTAGGCATTTGCCGAGCTTAGCCCAACTTTCGATCCTATTAATCCAGATCCATAAGATAGCTCGTTCTTGGAGCTTATCGAATTCAATCAGCTATTTATGCTCGAAGACGCGTATCCTTCCGGATCATCCGGCTATTCGACACATGGTACCATATTTGCTAAGGAGGCCGCACCATCTCCATCAACTACCGGCCAGGTGGCAGATATTGAAACGATTCGGAAGCGGCCCAAACACGGGGCCATTTCGTCCTCCCGATCTTCTAGTATAGCATATAAGAAGCGCGCTAATGCAACCTCGTTCGTCACCGCCGAAGGCAAGGACCTCAAGGGGAAAGGCAAAGCAACCTCCCATAAAGATTCTTCCTCTCGACCTTCACACCAGACATCGGCAGTTGGGCCGGAACCGTCCACCAGGTCGCACGTGGAGGAACGAAAAGGCAAAGGAGGAGCAACCATTAGCGATGGCGTGCGGGCTCTGCTGTAAATGGCGCGTGGCAAGTATTGATCTTGGAATCTTTCATAGGAGTATCTTGATGCGATATGTCATTTCACTCGTCCTGGTGTGAAAACAATGCGTTTCGGAGTAAATCGCCTTCACTGGCGGAGACCAAGAGAAAGATATTCGCTGTGCTCCGAGCGGCACCTGGGACATCCATCCATATACACTCTGTATACTTGCTGCGTCCCTCTCTCATCTCTCTGCCATATTCACGTGTTGCGAACACGGCTTCTGCTAGTCGCTGCCCAAACATTTGCACAACATCGTCTGACTGGCAGCCTTTGAGTATGACACTGGGGTTGGGGACTACCTTGGTGGTGCCACTGATGTAGATATACCGAAATCCGTTCCGATCTTCAGTCTCAACATGCGCATCGAAAAGCTCTTTCGCAATGTGCTGGACCTTGTTCCACATAATTTCCAGGTCGAGTAGGTAATCCGAGTACCCATCTGAACTCGTTCGAGAAGTCAAAGTGGCAGCGGCCACAAATTCGTTCGGGCGGCGAGGATGTGGAATGCGCGTGATTGATGCGGCAATGTATGATGGGAGTAGACGGATGAGTTCGGCGATGGACGCATGCGTAGAAACTCTGTCGGCTTCGGGTGACGCGCTTCGCGTTTGTAGTGCAACCTGCCCGGCCGAAGTTTGTGCCGGCAAAGACGGTAGCGTCGATGCTGATGGTGTCCTATCCGCTGAGGGCTCAGACCTGTGGGATTTCGGCTCATTCTCGGAGCCGCTGTTGTATTCTGAAAGATCTAGCTGTCCAGAGCTGGTCTCGGTACGTTGTCGGGCTGATCGACGGGTTCTGTCGGGCTGATGCTGGGCTACACTGATGATGTTCTCGATTCTCTCGCGCTGATGGTCGATAGCAGCCGCGACTCGGCTGGCAAGGCTTCGGCGAGCATCAACAGACTCGTTCTCGAGTCGGAAAAGCAGCCGCTGACGCTTGACCTTGCCCGATGCATGGCTATTGCTTTCCGCGGCTCGCTTGGTAAGGGTATAGGCTGCCCAAGCCGCGGTCCCGCCGTTGTCGAAAAAGATGCGCTCTGTAGAGTCGCGGGGTGCCTCAGCGACCTCTTCGTAGGCTTTCAGGCACGCTCGTGGAAAAACTTGCCGGTTTCTGACCGCTTCTAGAAGCTCTTCGACATCACTGGGGTCGGACATCACGCCCCACTGCGGTAGCGTATTGGTCTGTGCACGTCAGTTGAGAATAAGATTACTACTTACTGTGTCAGTTGAGTCCCGACACGATCTGGCAGGCACCTGGGCGCTACTTCGTACCTGGGGGCCACTAACGATTAGGGCTGTACTGCTGAATTTTAGGTACTCTCAGTTGTAGCCATTGCGTCACCTAATTGGTCGACTTGAGCTACAGGGATGGTCAAGCCCAAAATAGTAGCTGCGCTCTCTGGCTCTGCAAGGCATGCCTCAGTTGCTCAGACCGCTCTCCACATGTGCCACAAGACTCCGTGTAGCGCGGATAACTGTCCAATAAAAGTCGCACAGTGCCGCGCGGTGAATCCCTGTCAAGAGGACATCTGCTCGTCGCGATCGAATGTATTACCAATCATCATCATCAACCCACCACGCGTACGAACATGTACTACAGTTCCCCGACCTTTTAAGTCGACCAGGAACGGTGGTGGCGTTCTCTCTACCGTTGGATACCCTCTTTGACTCCCTCGACACGCAATACAAACCGTAACCACACCTATTCAAGACCCTGAAGCCTTCCGCCACGACGTCTACGAACTCTCCACCGTCGCGACAACACCTGCTGAATGTCACATTCTCCTCGCAGACCGCCGCATGACCCGCCGAGCTTCGGGAACCGTGGCGGGCAATGGCCTCGCGCGTTGCTGCCTGTCCTCAGCTTGTTTCACCGTCGGCCCATTCGCAACTCGACACAGCTGACATCTGGGCCGACTTCCTCTAATTCTCTCGTGAGTTCTCACCCACGCAGCAAGCACACTCCAATGAGACGAAGGACAGAGACGGGGTTCACAGAGTTCTCTTTATTGCAAGGCTGCTAGCTTTAATCGAGACCGTCACCATAACGCACGCAGATCACATCCTCTGAATCGTCCAGTGACCCTGGACCCCTTCCAAGAAACATTGGCGAGCTCGCTCGTTGGACAATACCTCGTCAAGACTCAACGAAAACTGCGCCTCCAGAACCATCATCCACTTTCCCCTCCACATAGACATGGACATGAGCTCCGCTCTCACGAGCTCGCCAGGAATGAGACACCGAGGGTACAAAGGCACATACAGCTCTTCGCTTGTCATAAACCGCTCCCAGTCGGCAAAGCGCCGACAGAACGCCTGGAATTGGGTATTGTTGATCGCGATCACATCCTCAACCTGCCACGCCACTGGTCCGACCTCCATGACGAAACGAGGGACGCCGTCCAACAAAGTGATCTGTTTGAAAGCCCAAGACGTCTCCAGAACTGACATAAGGATCAGTTACCGTTATCTTTGGGATCGACATCATGGTGAAGCAACTCACGTGGCTCTTCGGGAACGCCGTTGCGGAGCAGCATCTGGGGAGGCGTAAGCGGCAATAGCTCTGGCTCCGGCGTTTCGAAGTCCATGATTGTGGCCGAAGCCGTGCTCAATGCTGGGGACGGCGGGCATGATGGGGATGACGGGTACGATGGGTTCGGGGTGGAGGAATTGCGAGACATAGTGTGTATTGCTTTGTTAATGAGGAAGAGTGAGGCGATATGGATGCTCAGTTCGACCAGTTGACAGTGACCGGAAGCGGCTGTCTACTTATGCTCGTGGACATGCTGTCCAAATTGGACGGATACAATGGCTCCCGGCGGGAGTCTGCAGGAGGATCCAAGCTATCTAGCAACCTCAACCATGTTGACCGATGCGAGATGGCCAAGCTGGACCAGACTGGCCAATTTGGCTGCAGCAATGTGAGAGGACTGCGCCGCAGGAGACTAAGCCACCGCCCGGTATTGACTGTCTCGTCCGATGTAAAGATTGTCCAAAATGGACGGATACAATGGCTCCGGGCGGCAAGTCTGCAGGAGGATCCAAGCTATCTAGCAACCTCAACCATGTTGACCAATGCGAGATGGCCAAGTTGGACCAGATCATGTGGCCAATTTGGCTGCAGCAATGTGAGAGGACTGCGCCGCAGGAGATCAAGCCACCGCCCAATACTAACTGTCTCGTCCGATGTAGGGTTGCAGCACTTGAGCGGCCAAAGTGGACGAGATATGCTATCGGTTGGTCATGCGGCCAATGTGGCTGGTGGATGGTTCCTATGGTGGCAATGGCCGCTTAAGGCAGTCTTACTAAAGTTGAAGGGCCGGACGAGCGAGCATAAGAAGGCCGTCCTCAGCATCCACAGAAAGCGAAAGGTCGGGCTCGCAGTCTTCAGTCCTTTCATCACAATGCCCACTGACGTGCCCTTTCTGTTGCGGCCCAACAGCCAGTCCCGTAACGCGTCACCATCACTCTCCATCATTTCAGAGACACTGGCCACAGAGTCATCACGACCACTGTTGGATTACAGGCTATCGACACCACCTATGCCTCCCATGATGCAACTTAGGGACCAGGTCCGTGCCGCGTCACCTACTGTCTCCATCCGTTCCGAGACGCTCGCTGCAGAGTCGCCGCGGCCAGCGTTCGAGCAAATGCTTCCTTTTCCTCCCATGCCTTCCACGCCAGGCACGTCTCCAGAAGCAACGGAGCCAGTCCCTGCGCAGCTGAACCCGCCAGCTGCCCACTCCGGTAAGCAATGCTCCAGCGATGCAGCTGCCAGCTGCTCTGAAAAGTCAGAACTAACTCACTTTTAGAGGGTCCATTCTGGTGGGTGCAAGGCATTGTGCTGAGGGGCAGCCTACCCTATTTCCGAGTGAGAGTGGGCCCAGTTGCATGGAGTATCGAGGAGGTGCTTCGTATCGATGCGGAGAGATTCCTTTCATATTGCAACCATTTTTCCGACTGGAGAAGATTCATGTGTGAGAGGCCTCAAGTCCTTCCTTACTACCCCTCGTGGCATATTCCCGGTGAGACTCAGCGCTTGGATTTCTTGGACATGGTACTGTGGTACGACGAGTGGTGGGTTGTGCTGAATGTTGATGTTTTGGTGGACGTTCGGGATGTAGTGCAGCATGGAGATCTCAGGGATCATGTGGTGCAGTATCTTAGCAACTCAGACTGGGCTTTCGTCAATTGACCAGAGTCAGCTGTGGTGCGAACTGTGCCGCAGGTGCGGGGATGTTCCCAATTTTAGATCAGGTTCGACGACATCACAACTTTCCGGGCGGCGGTGGAGACATCTGGACTGTACGGGTATGAAGCTATGTAGACACTATGCGAGTCGGCACAAATTCATGAAATTTACTATGGGCAATCTTATAGTATATATTGTATGTAATACCAAAAATGAACCACCGCATCCTCCTGAGTCCTCAGTCTTTCCTGGCGGTGCTTTACACCCATGATTACTAGTAGTTGCTGGTCCCGAACCAAAAAAAATCGATCGCAATGGCTTCTCTTACAGTAGCACCTTCGAAACAGGAACAAATTGCCCCGCAAGAGAGTCGCGCTGATCTCCTAGGGTTTGATATTCAGGTTCTAACGAACCCCACCTTTTTTTTTTTTTTTTTTTTTTTTTGTGGGGGCCCCCTTGTTTTTTTTTTTTCTTTTGTGTTGGGAAAAAAAACCACCAACCCCTTTTCACAAAGGGGGGAGAACATACCTCATTTTCCCCCACCTCCC